>VUQG01021914.1:0-30798 GCA_015106755.1 Etia nguti | reverse complement strand
CAAAAAAAGAAAATTTGCAAACACACACTGGACAGACTGGGGTGTCGCGGCTGTGCTTTTATGCTGTACCTCTGTCGACAAACAGCGACTGAGTGTGCGTGCTTGACTCAGGAGGAAACAGAGGCCCGAGTTGCTCTCACCACAGTCGCTGTGTTGTGTTTGTGTCTCTGTGTTCGATTCCATCCTTTCACAAAACGTCTTGAAACCTTTTTAAATGTCTCAAACCTGAAACCAGAGACAAACAGGTGGACGGATGCTGAGGGGCTCCGTCTGTCTACATTTGCCTAAACACGGGCTCTTTAATGCTTGGTCGCCTACAGGAAACTAAACATCCATTACTTTGGTAACCAAAAGGAATGCATCCACCTTACTGTGTTTTGTGTTACTGAATCAGGAGGTAGTTCAGTGTCATGTTACAATGTTATGATGAAGTGGGGTCAGTTTTCATTTCAGTACCAGGTTTTTGTGGGTAGCTTTTTTTTCTTTTTCTGTCACTGATATTGTCCATATTGTGCTAAAAACTTAGCAATAGCTTTTGGATGTCCTGATTTGTGTGAAATCCAAACGAATTTACAACATGTTGACCTCACGTCCTGGTGTCAGCATGATTTCCATCACTGATATTTCTCACATAGTTGTGGACTACATTCTTCTTTGACATTACAAGAGTCAAATCTTAAACACATCGTAATATACGAACCTTCATCTTTACATTTTTTGAGCGGTTCTTTGGCAAAACAGGTAAAAGTATAAACCATGTCAGTGGTGCACATTAGCTTTGCATACATTGTTAATGTTTCATCAAAACATCTAGCTGGCCCTTGAGCCAGAAACTGAAATCTGCAATATTCGTGATTCTAGAGCAGACTGATAATTTCACAATCTAAAAACCCATCAGCTAATCTGCTGACGTAGACTTGGTGGGTAACACCCAACGGATAGAACTTCCTGTTCCTGTTTGCCAGACACTGTTTATGAATGTGTATACTTAAAAAAAATCTGTAAATAAATTTATCAGAACTTTTCAATAGTTCTGATTCTTAACTCAGATGCAAGTAAAACCTACTAAAACATGATTGGTCAAAAGAACTCTGAGAACTACAAGCTGAAGCCAGAAAAACTGTCCCTTGCCTACGGACTCTGATAGGCAGATATCTGTTTACAGAGATTATGTATTTATTTACAATTCTCTGACACCATCAGTCCCATTTTAAAGGATTTTCCAGAAATAGCCATGACATGCAGTGCACCACCAATAACGTCGACTCGCTTTTGAGCGTGGCTGCTTGGAACAGGTATATATTACTTCTGGTAGATGTAGACGGAAAACACTCCTGCTTTCAGTCATCAAGTCCTTAAAATGCCACATCTATATTAAACCGCATCCCTGAGGCTCTGAACTGGGACATAGGTCTTGTCTGTCCATCTGAGCCACTTCAGTTTTCTAACACTCCCTCAGCCTCTGCATCTCGTTTTCAAAGGAGGATGACTTGCTGGATGCCTACATTTAACAACGGCAAGCGTCTGAAAGGTGTGTGGCCATGCACAGTGGATTCCTGCAGGCCAGAACGAGCGCCAGCCATAGCCGTTGATTAAATCTGAGCTCGTGGAGGGTCGGACTTCTGCGGCATCTCTCCGGGCTCCTCGGCTCTGCACCATATGGCACACCCAGGGTGGCAGAGACACAAAAAGTGAGGGCTGGAGAGGGAAGCAGATAATTAAAGCATTGTCACGCAGCCCTGGATTTGATTATGCCAGAAGGTCACCAAGTGTTGAATCTGTTTACAGACAGCCACGCTTATTAAGGCAGGAGAGTCCGGTTCCTTTACTGCCACAGTTCACACGTTCATAGCTACAAGGATGCTCTAGTCTCCTGCTCCCTTACACTGTCCCTCAGCCCTCATCCACACTTGTCTGCACTGTCCTTAAGCTTGTCTCAAGAGTGTTAATGTTGCCCCTCGAGTGTCATTGTTATCAACCTATGTCAGTCAGTCCCCCCCCACCTTGAGGAAATTTTCAACACTGTTTGCTTTTCTTTTTTCTTTAAATTAGCACTAAAAGCAAATTAGGTTTCAAGGCCATGACTTATGCTGCAGTTGTATAACATGATTGTTATATAACTACAGAAATCTGATATGCCATGTTCACCCTCTGGTCAAATAAGAAAAAAAAACAACTTTATTAGGTAAACCTTTGTTGCACATCAACTTACCACTCAGTTAATATTTGGCAGCTGTAATAATAACTGGGGTTTCTTTTCAAAGTGTTGACAGTTAGGGCCTTCTCTCTCGATTTCTCCTTCGTGTTTGATTCTTCTGCACGCAGTCAGTGCAGATATCAGGATTCATTTTCCTCCTTCAGAAGAATCCTTTCGCCGTGTCAGGATGAAAAACAACTTTCATATTGAGATAATCCTTCACAGTGGAAATGAAACTTTCATTTTTTTAAAAATGTGAAGACATGGAAATCAGTTGGTGAGCTGCAAAAAATCCACTTGTATATGGCAAGTTGGAGGTGTAAAGCCTAGTCCAAAATACATAACTTTTACTGCGGTTGTCTTATCAAGACAATAATCCATCGTCATGAGTAATCCGCTTGCTGCACCATGTTTCTGTCATAGCGGCAAACAAGATGGTATCGAGGAGCAGCTTGTAAACAGGTCTGAGACTGAGATGAACAAAATCCAATGAGGCTAAAGGGCACCAAGGCAAGAAATTGGAGAGGTACGTAGTCTATAATGATGAAATTGGCTCTTGTCCCAAAAGAAACAGCCTTGTCATTTTCATTTGTGCAACTTCAGAATAAGAGCAAATGACTGCAAGTGTGTCAAATGCAAGAGATCCTGGAAAATGCTTAATTTCAATCCATAGAATCTTCTCTAGGCAAGTGAAAAATTAGTCTTTTTCTGTAGAAGTCCTAGACTATAAAGAATACCAGAGGGATGTAGTTCAGTTCAGTTTATTTTATATTGTTCCAAGTCACAGCAAGGCGCTTTATATTATAAGATAAAGACCCTAAAATAATGCAGAGAAACCCCAACCATCAGGTGACCCCAATGAGCAAACACTTGGCAACAGTGGGAAGGAAAAACTCCCTTAACAGCAATAAACCTCCAGCAGAACCAGGCTCAGGGAGGGGCAGCCATCTGCCCTTACCCCCAGAAGCCTAAGCCTACTGCAGCGTAACTAAGGGGTGGTTCAGGGTCCAGGTCATTAGTTTGGTTGGGGAGTTCTTCCACCTTTGCCATCTTGGCTTTCTTAAACCTGTCAGTGAGGAGTGGATCTGCCTGTAACCGAAAGATACTACACAGTACGTTCATATGGAATCTTTTCAGTGACAAGGTATTGTACCAAAACCCAGCAATTAAAACCAAGAACTCATCAATAAAATGTTCACTGAGTCGAGGGCTGTTTTCAAAGAGATTTCTGTACAACCATCAGATGTGTTGCAACCAGATGACCCACCCCTTGTTCGCCATTAAAAAAGAATGCACGTTTAATGCGCCCATGCATTGGCCTAACTTTTCATTTCCAGAAGCTGCAACCATCTTTTAAATCCAGTGTATGATTGAAATGCTATCCAGTTCAAATCACAAATCACCTTGCACCCATTTGCATAGCAATATGACAACTCATGTTAAAATTGGGACATCTTACAATTGTTATAGTCTGCACTGGCTTTAATATATATTTTTTAAAAATTATGTAATTTAACTGGTATTCAAACCAGTTTTAGGTATGACCTCGCTTTTTGGAGTTGAGAGCAATTATTACAGCATGTCCTCCTCAGCCACGCTGTCCTTGTATCACCTCTCCTTACACTCTAAACACATTAACGTACTGACTCTAATACCGAAATTGTCAACTGTGGACAAAGTACACATACAGAGAGGAAAAAAGATGATGTAAATGGTATCTGTACCCATCAAAAAAAAAAAAATCAACGGAAACAAAAGCAGATAATTGTACAAAGTTTCAGATTGCTCTGTTGACTGATTTGATATGAACTACGTCTACTAAAAACCACTGTTTGCAAACTGTGTGTAAGTGCTTTTACATACTGACAATGTGATACAATTCTGCGTTTTTTTTTCCAATTCTCATTGTGTTCATGAATAATGTGTTCATTTTAGTGGACTACGTTTCTTATCTCGTGGGATAGGCTCTGTTTTTGCTTGTAAATACTGTGTAAAGGGGAAGGTCACTGTAAAGAGAGTAAGACTATGAGAATAATTTTCACTACCACAGCTTCTTTGGAACTGAGCGTTGCAAGCTGAATATGAGAGAAGCAACATTTCTATTGTTTTTACTATTTATTTTTCTATTCTTGCCCTAACCTGTTTAGTATTGTATCCGTCATAGATTCATGTCTTTTCACTGTTTTAGGATAACAAGGTTTTGATTAGCCTGTGTGTATATATTCTGATCTCTAATCGGTGTCCCTTACTAAGAGTCGGCAGAGGAGGAAATCAGAATCGGAAATAAGAACCTGCAGAGATGAGCGTCTTATCCAGGCGCAGGGACAGGCTGCTCACTGCATCCATGAGCCTTTTTTTTTTCTCCAAAATGTTTGTATGATCTGAACTGAAACATGACTTCATGGAAATCAGACAACATAGAACTATGTACACATGTAAAGAAAATGGAAAATCTTGAAAATGTTCTTGTTTCAGTTTCTGCTAAAAACAAAAAAAAAAAGAAAAGAAAGAAGGAAGGAAGGGGGGGGGCATTGTGTTTTATCCTTTTATGTCTGACTTTTTCAAAAAATAACACAAGTTTAGGACTTTCGAGCTCCTGATGTGCCACTTCATGTTTTATAGTGGACTATGGCAGAGGAATCCCCTGGTCTGTTCACTTACTCTTCGGATCAGAGTGGCCAACCTAATTGTACTCAAAGGGTTAAGTGTCATTTGAAGACTGTGTTGTGATAAGAGTTTGCTGTAAAAGAAAAAAATTCAGTTCAGTTAATAAACATTTTAGTTGTTTACATTATTACTTCTGAGTATTTGCCTTTAAAGTGAGATGATGGCCGGCCCTTACAGTCTCAGGTAGATGAGTCAAGTTTTAAAAAAATAAATATATATTTCATATTTGGGGCAATCGTGACAGATGGCCAAACGGCTCACCCGCCACGTCATTCACCGGCGCCGTAAATGAAAGCAAGATTTCTGAGCTTTCAAAAATGAAAGCCAACCCAGCATCAGGATACAGTCCTGTAAAAGTCTTTCATGTTTCTACTTTTATCAGTGCTGCTGTTTTCTATTTCCTTCAGGAAAGGTATGAAAGGCTGCGTGGCAGTAAAGATAAGTACATCCTTTTGATGCTTTAATGGAGCGCTGCTGTGCCACTAGGAGCCGGTACAGCAATGCTTTTGAAGCAACGCTGTGGGGGGAAAAAAAAATCTGAAAGTTGAACAACGTAACTAATGTTTTATATTTTTGCTACAACACCACAATCAATACAAAACACAGGCACACGATGTACAAAGTGTACAAAATTCACAAAGTCCCTAAAAGGCAACTATTCCCCAAACGCATGTATTTCAACATAAAATGTGGTTTTCTGCCACATTTTGTTACTCTGCCAGTTTTAGAAAGAACCCGATTATTATCCTTCCTTTAAAGCCAGCTTTGCTCAAGTCTAAACATTCGAAGAGTTGCCCCTTGTATGCTGTTTTTACAGAGCCCTAAACTTAGACATCACCCAACAGAGGTGCTTAGGAGAATATTAATGTCTGAGTCGGTTCTGTAACCTGCCAACTCCCAACTACAAAGTCCACGTGACGCTGAAATTCACTATGTGCACACAGAGCTGCTAACTGTCTAGTGCATTCACTGCTAGCAACAGTATGTTTTGTGGGCAATCCATCTTCAAAACACCATTTACATGAATGGGAACACCACTGAAACATTCCCTTTCTTTCTGTGTAAACTTTACAACACAGTGTCGATTATGTTTTTTATAGCATGGCTGAAAATTCTGTTCTCCTGTGTGTGTATAAAGGAAATATTTCTGAGAGTATTTTCCATCCAGTTTCTTCCATTTATCCAGTTCAGAAATGAAGACAGATGCATCTCTCAGATCCTGCGTCTCTAAGGTCCAGGTCCTTTGCTGGAGTCTTTTCCTGTGGTTTTTTTGTGCTTGGATGGTTCATAGGTCAGTGTTAAGTGGCTTAACAAATTTTTTTAAAAATGGTTTCTCCAGTAATGGTTGAGTACAAAGACTGTACTGAAAATGAGTGAAAAAGAAGTTAATGTCCAAAGAAAACATTTGAAAGACTGAAGAAAGCCTGAAGAACTGTTACTCAGGACTGGTTCAAAAAGTTACAAGAAATTCTGGCTCCTTGGAAGCAAAATATATTGAACAGTTCCATATTTGGCATGTGGGAGGAGGCTGAAACCCAGAGAGAACTCAAGCAGACATGGGGAGAATATGCAAACTGCACATAAAAAGCCAGCTGGCTGGCGGATTCAAACCCAGGACTGTGTGTGTGTGTGTGTGTGTGTGTGTGTGTGTGTGTGTGTGTGGATAAAGGAGCGTGCGTTAGACCAACAAAGTTGTTTCTAAAATATATAAGATACGACGGAAGCGACTAACATGTCTGCTACAGGTTGGTTGTCACTGAGATAATGAAGAGAATCTTATCACATAGACACTTTTAATATAATATATTAATATCCCATCCCCATCATTAGTTCCTGCACATTTCCATTTGCCTCTGTTCAGTCTGAGCATCTTTATATTAGATGTTTCCTCTTGGTGGGGAACTAGAGCAGATTCAGTGAATTAGCCCGCGGTCTGTCAGCACTAAAGTAAGCGCTTTGTTTTCTATGCTGTCTGTTGTGCCGAGTGTGAGTTGTGGGCCTGTCTGTCCCAGCCCCGGGTCACCTCGGCAGAGTACAGCTCCACCCAGAGGGATTTACTGTTAATAGACCTGGAAGTAACCACAGAGAGGATGGAGGGCCCATACAGTACATGAGGGCTGCAACACTCGACTGTATAGCTAGAGCAGGTATTTACCCATGAATGGACTGACTTAACAGTGCAGAACTGAAAATTGCTTTTTCAATAGGCTCTAATCTAACTCTAAGTCTTTAATGTGTTGCTCTTTCTGATAGATTTGTTGGTTTTAAGCATGAGAGAACAACATTGGAGTTTGGCTTTAGTTTAGCAACTTCAGCAGCCACGACAACACCACCGCCGCCACCGCCTCCTCCCCCTCCTGCCACTGGCAGTCAAATCGATGAGTTTCTCCTCTTTCTATTGACATTTCATGAAAACCTGGGGCAGCTGAATTGTAATGCAAGAGGCAAAAAAAAGAAGAAAAAATACAAGTACACCACCTCAGGCTGAGAATTAATACATAAACTATGTGCATGTTGCTCATGTTAATACAACAACGAGGATTAAGCTGCTTAAATGCCTTATCGACATCCCGACCAATCAATGTGTGTATAATTAAAGAGTGCAGCTGGGCTAGTGACAAGTGGAGCCACACTGTCACTACTGACCCATGCATGGATCTGGAGTTAAGTGTTTATTTAAACCACCGTCACGGCGCATATGTGTGTGCATATGTAATGTATTATGTATAGGACCTGTTGACCCTTCCTGCTCGTCTATTTTGCAGTTTTACAAAATCCATGCATACACTTTGTAAAGCGCCACATTTAAAGCAACAACACAGCATGAGATCAATATTAAGTATTAGAAATACAAATTTTCTGTGTCGAAGCCAGAGTGATCTTTAGAAACCAGAAGTCTTTTCTACTTGTAGCAAGAGGCTCGTTAGCATAGCGAAGAGCTTCAAATGTATTAGCGTCCACAGCCCACTGTAGGAGACGCCCGCACCGGCATACAAATGAAATGCCTCCTTGAGTCGTTTATTCCCTCACTGAGAGAACTTTTTCTCCTCTTTATGCAGTGCAGATTTTGATCTAAAGAGGTAGTCTGAGTATACCAACAGATGTGAAAATGAATCGTTTCTTTTAAATAAGAGCGGGCAGTTCACCATCCCTAAGTATGAATTTTTCATAGTGCTCCTGAAAGGATGAATAAGTTGGGGAAAAATGAGATGGAGCTTCGAAAGAGCTAATAAAGATATGGAAAACTGTAAAGCAGAGGCTGTGAGGACGTCTTGGGTGCATCATGCATCACCTCTTTGTTCGTCCGTCTTGTATGAGATGGATATTCAGTGCTGCTTGTTTGTGTGTATGTCAGTGACAGGGAGCTGTGTATAGAGATATAACAATTAATGCAATACTTTTTTTTCAAACTCTTGAGATAAAGCTGAAAGTCTGAGCTTCAGCTACATCATGATTGCCTGACTGTAAAAGCACGAAATGATGATATAACAAGGAAACATACATACACGTCTACATTGCAATGTGTTTTGAGAGGTTACGTTTAAGCATGATGGATACACATTATTTCAATGTGTTACTGCTTATTGTTAAGACACACTCTCTTATATCACTTGATGTGTGGAGAAAAGGATGGTTCTTCTATGTACAGACTGTTTCTGGTCTCTGGGGGTTTTCACATACCTTCCCACTTACTTGCTACTTGGCAACTCACCTACAGTAGAGGTGTTTTTTACACATAGCTTCTTCTGCAGATAAAGCAAAATATAGTTATTATAACAAGTTACTAGAGCTTTTTTATATTTAACTTGTTAAAATCTGGTGGTGCAGATTTTGTGATTATAAATAGTGAACCATGTGTAGGAAAACATTGAACTGCTCCTTTCACTAGCTGGGACCACATCCTCATTTAGGTTTGACATCATTTCTAGCAGATAACTGCACAAGGCTGCAGTTTGGGAAAGGCCTCAGAAGGGTGTGGAGATGGCTCCTGGGCCAGGCAGATCCCCATGGACTAATGAGAAGTGAATGAATGAAAAAAGGGACTGAGATCAAGAAGTGTAGTGTATGCAGGCGCGGTCCTGCACTTGAAATCAGATAAATGATCTTCAGTTAAATGGTTTAACTGATTGATTATACTGGAGAATTTAGGTCTTTCACTACAAATGCTAATATGATTATTAAAAGATGAAGTAATTCAGATATTTTGGTCAACGTGAATGTGAATGGTTGGTTTGTCTGGCAACCTGTTCAGTTTGTACCCTGCCTCTCGATCTTTGGCAGCTGGGATAAGATCCAGCCCGCCGGGACCCTGAATTGGATAAGAAAAAGATGGATGGAATATTTCTGTGATTATAATAGAGTACTTGAAGTAACTTTAAGTAAGCTTACTGGTTAACAGGATGTGAGAATGCAGTTGCTATTGTTTACCATGTCACCAAAGATTTGGCCCCCTGCGCAGCACCATTAGTATTTAGGTTCAAGGTTCACTTGACAAGTTTTTCCTCAAAGTTTCCCTCAGTCCCTTTAATTTTGCGTTTGATCCCTGACTGCTGACTAAATCAAGTATCTGATTGGTCAGCTGCTAAATCTTTCTTCTGGTGGTTACATGTGTCTTAAGTTTGCCACAACCTAGCTTTCATTCTCCCTGTGTGCCCTTTACATGTGAAAAATAAGAATTCAGTGCTCTTCTCCAACTTTTGCTAAAAGACATTATGTGTAATATTGAAATTGCACTTCATATCAACAAAAACGTGACCGTAACATCATATTACTGATCCTGTATCACACTACAAGAACATCCAGGGAAGGCTTTCCCTTTTAACAAAGTAAATCTGAAGGCACATCAGTCCGTTGACTAATTTGGCCCATTGAAACCGAGGGGCTGGTTTTAGGATGCAATGTGTGACTAGAAACAACTTGAGAGCTGAGTAAAACCCAATTAAACCATCAACCGTCAGCTTTCACCACGACCTTCACACACCTGCCCCGACCAGCCACATTAATTTTCTGTCACAATTTATTAAGTGATAACATTCATCAATTAAGCAAACAAGTTTAAATCGGAGAGGGCACAGAGCCCAGAAGCACAGCCCTCTAAATGTGCCAAGTCTGTTTAGAAAAAAACTCAACATAAACGGTTTCTTGAAAAGACCTTGTATATCAGGAGGTGACAGCAGATGTCCTCGTCTCTAATGTGCTTGTTTATCACTGTGTTTAGAGAATGCAGAGAATATGTTGAGCAAACAGCTGGTCCTTATTAAAAAAAAACATGAATTCACAATCAGCTGTTCAACCGCTCCATTAACCGCTCAGTGGCAGGTTTTGAGAAAAGACAGATTCCAAGAGAGAAATACCCCCTCAATCAGTCTTGTACTATACTATACTGTACTTTATCACAAGCAAACAGAAAGAGTTGCCTCATTGCTCCAATCCATTAGCTCTTGTAGGTTATTACCTACCTGAATACTTATATACCACATGTATGTTCCAGTTTGGCCTTTATTTTCATAACATTTACTACACACCTGTAAAGCTGACTGATTTTTGCATGGCTGTGATACTGTGTTTGCATATTTTTCCAGACATATAAACCTACCACTGGACACAACAACCAACTCGGTGGTGCTTTCCACAACAGCGTATGTTTTGAGGAACACAAAAACAGACAAGGTGAATATAATACCAGTTGCGGTATCATAACTATGGCATTATGTATGTACATGCCCCCTGTGAATGCACTGTTACGTTCTCTTGTGCTTATTTCACATGTCAAGAAATTTCAAGTCACAAAATTTGTATCCTCAAAGGATTTTGTTTGACTCACCACTAAATACAGGATATGTATAGATGTCTTTCTAACCAGGAAGTCTCTCGAGAATAAGATTTTTCTTTCAAGGGAGAAATCTTTTGTATGTTATCCCATAAGGAAATAAATAAAAGGCTGGTTCACTGTGATAGTGCATTCATCGCTGCAGAGTTGGTCTGAATAGTAAAGCTAACAAACCACAGTGTAAAAGGCACAGCAGCAATTTTTTTTTAATCATCTCCCACAGGTCAGTCCAAGGAAGGATTTAGGTCACCACAGGGATGAGGTGACTGATGTAATTGGAAATGGCCAAATATATTGCTCCAAGGACACCCTCAAGGGAGGGCTGGCGAGTCCAACAGTGGTGTAGAGTAAAAGTGGTGTTTAACGGTGGATAAAGTGGTGGACCACTGTCTTGGAAGTATGGACAGAGGGGCTGGTAACCACTCTGATAAGTACCACTGTGAAAAGTATGACCCCATAATAAAGATGGTTGTCAAAACGGCCGAAGGCCGGTACCAAAACTGAACCCAAGAGCAAAGAACCCAGAGTGGAGGCAGCAGAGAGTTTTAACAACCTTTATCTGACTAGATGTAAACACAATGATAACATGAACTGGCACAAGGTGCCATGGGACGTGATGATAACTTGGCGTGGGGACATGGCAACCCTGACATGGGCCAGGAAGGGGAACTGGGCCAGAGAAGGTAGACTGGAGCGAGTCAGGTAATGTCTAATGGTCGCACTGAGGAGAGAGGACAAAGGAGTTAGCGTGGAAGTAGCTAATGAGTCCAGGAGAAGGTGAGTATAACTAAACTGATGGCTTACTTGCAGACAGAGTGAGATGAGCTTCGAGGTGTAGGAGATGTGAGTCTGCGTGAGCAGAATGGTTTGAGATGTCTGACCTGAGTTACAGAGGTTCCAACGAACAGTGGTGGCAGGAGGGCAGGCAGGTGAGGCACTGAGAGATTTTCAAAGGGAGGTGGTGAGATGATTTTCCAGCCACTCATCCGGACTGTGACAGTGGTGGCAAGAGACTGAGATCGACTGTGTTCTGGTGAACTACACGGCAAGGGCAGGAGTATTCCTGGACAAGCTTCATAAATATTGAGACTAGTTGCGGTAGCAGAGAGGATTGCAGTCTGATCGGTGAATTGGATCACAATGAGGAAGAAGAGGAGAACAAAAGCTTTGAAAGCTATTCTGAAAACGGGAAATGAGGAATTAAGATCCCTGGGCCTTTATTCGTCATCCCCAAGGCACTACCTTGCCCTGGTAGTGCAAGGCCATCAGACCCTTCCTTCCTGGTTGCCCAACCAGAAGTTCCACAGAGTTGAGAGATATTGTGAAAGTCTTTCACTGTTTCATTTGTTCAATATTTACATGAAGTTTGAAAGTAAATAAGAAAAATAGTGGCCAAATAGTTTGATTTAAATAGACAAGTTGTCACCCACCTTAACATTCTGTCAAATGCATAAATTAGTATGATGTTACATAGAGGCCCAAAACAAAAAGATAAATAATTTGAACACTCAGAGTGACCCTCTGACTCAGAATTGTGTGATACTTTCCACTACAGTAGGTTTCTCCAGGACTACACTTTACCATAATGACACACACACACACACACACACACACACACACACACACACACACACACACACACACACACACACACACACACACACACACACACAGAGTCAAACAGACACTCCTTAGCTTAAGGAGGCCACTGGGGAGACATTAGAGTGAGCTATAACTCCCACTAAGTAGGTTACGTACTCCACAACACAATACAAATTAGGTCTCTGACAAGTGATGTAATCATATGGTTTGTGTTCAAATATAAACACTGTAGTTAGACTTTGTAGAGCAACTGATATATCACTGCCGGGCAAAAACATAGAATTTATAATCTGCAAGTTCAATTCAGCAGTAAAATAGTTTGGGCCCTTAAAATGGTTTAGATCTTTAAATTGTAGAAAGTTGTCTACATATGGGAATGAAAAGTAGTAAGTACATTACATTTTTTTATTATAAACCTCCATACAACAGAACTTCTTTCTGCCACCAAATGAGTCAGCACCTGCTTGCCATTAGAAAGAATGTAGGTTTATGGCATTTTCGCATTGGCCTCATTCTTCAGACCCAGAGGCTGCAGCCATTCTTTATGTACAATATATGGCTCTTGTGCTTGATTTGTGACTTCACAGCTGATGTCACACTCTGCTAATACATTTAATACCACCAGTTCTGTGACTTTTGCTGATGCACATCTGTGACAGCAGGAAGTGCAGAAGCATAAAATAATGGAGCGGGACATCGAGTAATAATTTAACACCAAACAAAAAATTGTTTGTGTTTCTTTTAGAGTGGCATATGTGTTTCCTTGCAGTATTTATTCATTTTCTTCAGCTGTGTATCATGTTTACTGAAGCCAAAGTCTGCCCAAGTCATTTCTTTTTCTTTTTTGTGTAGCACAAGATCCTGATCTGTGACACTGAGCTGTCCCTATTGTCCCTTATAGTTCAATTATATTGGTTAAAAACCACTAGCTGATATCTAGGAGCAATCATGCCAGCCACATTTGTGTGTGCGTGCAGACATAACAAGGATCACCAGCACAGAGTAACACAGGCTGGCTGTTTACTGGGAGGTGAACCTTTGATTCATTAAAGCAACTCCAGAACAGGGGCTGACTGCCTGTGTGAAGTCAATAATTTATGTTGACAGTGTGGTGTTCTTACCAGTATGCACAAACACACACAAACTCAATATGGACAAAAGTACTGAGCCACATCTCTTAATCACACTACCAATTCCCTGAGCATTTTTTTTGGTGGAGTCCGGTACTCTCACGGTGGATGAGATTGTCCTGCTTGTACACTACACAGACAAAAGTGGCCACAATGCTTAATCTCTGAATTCAGGTGTCTTCAGTCGTCCCATTGCCAAGGGTGTATACAAGCAAGCACCAAGCCATGCAATCTGCTTTTGCAAACATTTGTGAAAGAATGAGCTTGCTGAATTTGAGCGTGGCTCTGTAATAGGAAGCTACCACTGCAAGAATTCAGTTTGATAAATATCTTTTCTTCTAGATATTTCCCAATCAGCTGTAAATGGTATTACTGCAAAGTATAATATAGTGTTCGTTTCACTGTATATAACACAAAGAAACTCTATGTCAAAGTGAAACAGATAAATTACTTTCTGCAGTCCAAATACAAGACACACTTTATTTCAGAGTTGTGAAAGTGCATTGTTATTTCCTTTTTAGTCTATAAGAGAGCTTTAATTAAGATTTGGTTTAAGGGCAAAACATTTTTGGAAGGGGAGTGCTGTTAAATAGAAAAACAGGGGACTTACAATATCAGAATACTATACTAGTTTTCTCTCTGAAAATATGAAGACTGAGTAAAAAAATTAAATCCATTTTTGGGATGACTGGACAAAGTTGGGAGAAAGAATCTAAAGTGAAAGAAAGATGACCAAAGGTAAAAAACAAAAAAAAAACAAAAACAGATAATGAGAACAAAACAAAATGGAAGTGGAGTAGGGATATCTTAGCAACTGGCAGGCGGCTGCTTCAAAACAATGGCACAAAATAATGAGGGTAGACAGATAAATAATATAATATCTCGTCTCTCAAGTTAATTAACCAAAAAGTTGTAACAAGATTACTTCACTGCCAACAGACATGAGTGTGACTGAAACTTGTACAGTTCAGAAAATAATGAGAATGAAGTGAGAGAAGAGTTCTCCAAACTGCTAAACTGTTGACCTTTACCCTTCTCTTATGTATCAGCTGTACCTCTTCTAATTAAATATTTCCATGTTTTATTCCTGTTTAAATAATTATTATGGTTCTAAATTAATGCAAATACATTGTGGTGCACATAACATGTATGTATACATGTTTTAAGCCCATTGAGTTTACATATAATGAAGTGTGCTTACTTAAACACTTGCTATTGCCATATCATGTTTGGAATCAGTCACACAAACTTGATTTGGCTCAAGAGAAAAGCTCACATGAGGACTAATATTAAGATGTTAACTGTAGAGTATATGTGTGAGGTGAGCTCTAATAGCTAGAAGACAGCTGTGCTGCTGAGGTGGTTTGACACAACTGTTAACAGTCTCAGCTTTCTGCTCCAGTTTTCACACACTGCTTTCACAGATAACCTCTCCATGGTGTGAAAACAAAGATGTAGCTGCCTTTTCCCCCTCTCACTCTGCTTCTGAAAGTGTTCAGCTTCCTCTGAGCATTTCAATTTTATTGTCACTCTCTCGTCTCTGTTGGTATACCATCACATTAGATCAGGCTATAGACTAGAGTGACAATTATAAGCTGTCAACTGCCCACCTGTTACCCCAGAGCGTGATATGTGCTGATAAGAGAAAGAGCGTGAAGGAGAAAATGACTGTGGAACACAAAGAAAGAAAGTTTATGTACGTTTGTTCCGATGTATCAGTCTATAAAGCTTTTTCAAGCAGATTAAAGAAAAGCAGATATAAAGACTATCCCAGGCCATGATCAATGTCTGTTTAAACTCCTTACAACGATTTTTCCATCTTATTTAAAAAGAAGCAGAAAAGAAATAGGATTTTTTTTTAATGCCTAGGCTTTTCTGGAAGTCAGAGAAATAAATCTGCAATAAATGCTGAGATCAGCCTAAGTCCTACCACCCTATGTTTACTTTCCTTTAGGAACACATTAATACATTTTTTTTATTGATGTAACCTACAATACTTTTGATAAACAACCTCAGAAGTTGTAGAAAACAAATGCTGAATCAGCTCCATAAATTTTAATTTTTTTCAAAATGTTATTGGTCCTTTGCTTTAACAGTAACAGAGAAAAGCTATGAATACTTGATATGTGCTGATTACTATAATTGTTGAATATAAAGTAATATAATGAAGAAAATAAAGTTTTGCTACATATACAAACACCGTTACAAAAAAGTTGGGCTCATGTCAAGTGTCAAGTTTCAGGTGGCTTTATTCTCATTCTAACTGTGTGCAGTGGTACAGTACACAGTGAAACAAGACAACGTTCCTCTAGGACCATGGTGCTACATATGACATATAACAGATAATCAACACAGGACTATATAAAGTGCAAGTGTGCAAAAATTGCAAAAAGCATTGTGCAAAAAGTAACCTGCTGTATGAAAGTGTGCGTGTGTGTAAGAGATCGTGCAGATAAGTGCTTGTGCATGTGCATGTGGAAAATGTAATTCAAAACAGAATGCAGTGATTTGCAAATCCCATAAAGCCATATTTTATTCACAATAGAGTATAGAAAGCAATCACATTTTCAAACAGGGCCATGTAGGTTTGGATTTTTTCCCCCTTAATAATAAACACCTTCACTTAGAAACTTAATTTTGTGTTTACTTGTGTTATCTTTCTCTAATATTTACATTTGTTTGATGATCTGAAGCATTAAAGTGTGACAAACACAAAAAATGGAAGTCAGGCAGGGGGCAGACACCTGTATATGTTTAAAATACATCAAATACAACAAGTATCCTGATGTTTCAGATAACTATAGTCTGTAACTTTTTTTACTGGCTTCAGCCCAAATAAGTAAATATTTTAGTTACATGAAAAATGTGATTTTGATTTTATGTACTGTATAGCCTATATAATAAATAAGCATGTAGCTCAAAAGGTATGAAACCCAGAAAGCAACATACACAAATGAGGTGGATCAATTAGAAATAAAAGTCTAACTTAACTTTCACACTCTTTTTATTAGAAATAATCAAACTGTTACATGCTTAAATTTATACATTTATTGGGTTTATAACACTCAGCTTCGTGGCATTTCCAGAGTGTAACAATAAACCACCTGTGTTGAAATCTGAAATGCTCATGATGTTGATTCAAAATGTACTCTGGCACAATCATAGGTTGCTACTCACAACAAGAACTAATATGGGCTGAACCAAATATGCACCGTGCAGTATATTCAGTTTTAGAATTTTTTATTAATTGTAGCTAGGCTCAAAGTGTTAATCCTAGCTTATTTTAATAAACAACATTGTCATAAGCAAAAATAAGGCGGCACAAAGAGTGGCAAGAAGGGTGGTTTTAGGGTGGCACATACCACCCCATGCCACCACAGTAAATTTGCCCCGCTAAGGACCTCCTGAGAAACTCTGTCTCCAAGATGCTCTTTTTATACCCAGTCACTTTTACCAGTTAACCTAATTAGTTGCAAAATGTTCCTCCACATTTTTTCTTTTAGTACCATTTACTTTTCAGCTTTTTGTTGTCCCATTGCAACATTTTTGACATGGCGCATCTAACAAATTTAAAACAACCTAATATTTTTTTGGACTTTCACTTTCAGACTTTCACTAAAAGCAGAAAAATGAGGAGGATTCAGAGCGCAACTTTTATCATATTTTACAAGACACTCCTACAAAATATCCTAAAAATAATACGAATGATTGTTCAAGACATACCAATCCTCTTCATCAGAATTCCCTACAAAGTTAAGATTTGCAGCTTCTTATTTCAACTTGTTGAACTGCAGTCATGGCCTGAGGCTGTGCATGGTTTGTTTGCTTTTCAACTGGTGGTACAGCAGATTTAATGGGCCGATACAGAGGATCATCCACACTCCTGTGTGAAAGATCAACCCTAACCTGACTGTCATTTACTGCATCAATCACAAGTTAGAACTTGTGGTTAATGATGGCGCAGAACACAGAGCTCGGTCATTTTCACATATTTTTTCACTCTCACACTGTGAAAATCTGCTGTTGAGCTCTATCAGTGGAGCAGTGGTTTTCACCTTCACTGTGCATAAATTTGAACAGATGTGAGAAAAAGAGGGTGAAATGCCTCAGATGACCGTTGACAGGAAAGCAGTAAAAATTCAGATTATTTTCTGAGGAATTCACTGCACTGGGACATTTATTTGAGTTTCTGTGGAGTTTTGAATAGAAGTCTAGATCACTTTACTGCTTCTAGTGTTAGTGTTGTGATTTGGATTAAGCCTACATTCGTATTTTGATATCTGTTTCTTCGCTGTCCCTTTCTGTGTTCATGCCTTAGTCACTTGGTGTTTGCTTGTCCTGTTCTTGTTGTCAAGTGTTTTGTATTCACGCTGGCATTACTGTTTCCTGTTTTACTCTGAAAGTTTGCTTTCTTTTTTGTCCTGCATTAGACTTCCTTTCTGTCTTCTCTTCTCTGGGGTTGTTTTTTTCACTGACTTCCATCAGCTTTGCAGTAGAGGTTGCCTTTTGTATTACTCTGCTTCCTGATCTGCATTTGAATTTGTATTCAACCAACACAGAATTATTCTTTTAATTCTACAGTGACAGCACTACTAAATAAAAAGGAATATATTGGCTCATTGTAGGCGCCAGACGTCTGCTTTATATTTTAATTTACGATTGAGTTAATGTCTGTTTTATAACTCATAGATTCGTTACATAATTCATCTTTTCAGGATTAATACATTTGAAAATTTATGTTGTGTTTACATAAAGTAATGATATGTCACTGTTTGGGATTAGAATCTAAAAGAGGTGTCTACCACTTTAAGTATGTAAGTGCGATAGCAGCATGAAACCCAGTGTTATGAGGAAAGGGGAGGGGAGGTTAGGAGTCTCACGGTTTTCTGACCGTGTGCACAGGTAGTTCTGGATAAATGCTCATTTTTTGAACTTTCATGCTTATTTAGGAAGGAGTTCATTGTTACGTCTTCAGTTTGTAATAAATAAACAATTTTCAATTCATACTTCAACTGGAAGCATTTCTTTTGGAAACCAGAAACACGCGTCAGCCATAGACTCCTTCTTTTTGAACTTGGACTATTGGAAATTACCCTACACTGATTGGTGGTGCATACATTATTTTTCTATTTGACAAATAAAAAAAATCACAACCCTCTTATTTTTAATTTTTATCCTATATATAATATATAATATACATATTGAAATTATTTTATACAAAGATAATGACAAACTAACCAAAATATTATGGATGATCAGTAAATACTACAATTTTTACTAATTTTGTTCAATATTTAAATAACTACTGAGAGTGAAAATTGATAACTGTATACATTTTCTGTTGGTATTTATTGCAAAAATACAACCAACTTGCAAACAGGGGACTCTTCATCAACAGGCCAGTTTGTTTGCTATAAGGATGGAAAGCAAATGAAAACTAGAAAAAAACAAACTTTGTAAATAAAAACCCTAAACAGACATAGCACTTGATCCCCACGTATAACTTATACCCATTTACTACTGAAGCTTTTTTAACATACTTGATATAAATTCTGGACTCTTTGGCACAAGAGTATGATGCTTATAGCTACGCTAACTCTGAAAAAAAAATGAACAGTTTAGTAAGTTATTATCTCTGTGCCTCAGGACCTACTAACTAGCTGGAGGCTGCTGATGGCCTTCTTTGAGCCTCCAGCTGTCCCGTGTTGCCTGCCTCACTCACAGCTACAAGCTAAATTCCCAATTGGAAGTTGCAATAAATTTGTCCTGTCCTGCTCTTGTGTCCGTCTCCCCTGAGTTTTTAACAGTTTGAGGCTAAAGATTTGAAAAAGTCCCCATTTTCTAATTACAAAAATGGCCATTGTTTCCACATTCAGATCTAGTAAAATATGACTTGTTTTATAAACATTTATCCAAATCCAGAAAGCAGAGAGGTAAACTGAATCCAAATTCCTTAAAACAGGAATACCAGAAGATTCATCATCTATCTACCTTTTAACGGCTATCCATTTCCTCCCTCAACTCTGCTGGTCTCACTGTCAATCAAAGGCAAAACATCTTGAGACGCTAATGAATCCTGCTGGGATGGAATTTTCCCAAAGGGGATTTGCAGGGAAAAATTGTTCTACCAAGCAGAGCTTAAGAGACCTCCAGCAAGAAATGGAGGTGTCATGTGTGGTCGTTACTATAGGAACTGCTACTCAGCAAAATTATTTTTGTGATTGTGCAGAAGCTTCCATCTTTCAGAAATAAGCAGAAATTCCACACAAAGAAAGTCTTTTTATATCATCACATTCTTCTTTATTAGATTTTCATGCATGCATCTTTGCTACCCTACAGCGCCCTGACATTAATTACAACAGATTTGGAAAGCACAATAATATGTTATCTCCATATTCATTGCTTATATGGCGATAACATATTATTTAGTCCCATGCTGTGTTAGAAATGTGAGTTAACTGATGCTAAATAATTACTTCAAACTTGTCTTATGAGTTTTTGAATTTTAAAAAGATCTGACTTAACTGAAGAAATAAGTTCAATATGTTAAATCAATAAAATTTTAAAAAAGCACTTAAGATTTTAGTCATGCAGACAACCATCTGGGTTTGTTTCCTTTGACAGCGAAACCTGAAGCATCAACTTTTAACTCAGTCAGTAGAAAGACAACATGTGAGGGTAATTCCAAAGGCCAGGAAGGATTCAGTTCATGAACTATCATGAATTTAGTGACTTTATCATTGTGTGAAGGTACAGCCATGCCAAACACTAATTTTCCATGTATTAAAGTGACATAAAAGGCTTATAATATGAATGACTGCTTCACTCTACAAAAAAAAAGCTCAAGAAAGTTTTTTTTTTTTGCTATACCAGCATACCAGTGCTCTGACTTAGTACATCAGCCTGTGCACACTTGGTGAGTTCACTGTGCTGTTGTTGGTGAAGAGGACCTAAATGGATCTGTGTAGGTTGGCCATCCAACCACTCATCTATGTGAGTCAAGTCGGTCACATTCACCAGGGATTCAAGGAAGGCATGCATTCTTCACTTGTTAAGTCATAGCCCTGCCCTTAAGCATTGGCATTCAACTGTAAAGTGGCAGTTGTAGAAATAAGAGAAAGCTGTAATTAAACTACACTAGACCAAGAAACAAATTATTTTTGCATTACTTCCTGTTTCATAAAAAAAACAATAGCACTGAAAAATGTGGGACAGTTAACTTTGATTTATGATAACTTAGTGATATTTTGGATTTTCTCAAAAATTGTTTACTGTGAGAGTATTTAGTAAAAGCTCACAAAGAGAATCTGATCTGTTAGGCTATTGCACAACAAGCACACTGTAAAAAAGCAACACGAAATTCCAAATTTCCCAGATCCAAGCTTGCCTTGCAACGTATATATACATAGAATACGTTTTTGTACAATATTTGTACAATATTTGTCCTCAAAATTGCACTGTGAAAAAAAAGTCAGCAGACATCAAGCGAAGATGAAGTGGTCCTGATGTTTCTATATAAGTAAATGAAAAAACAGAGATTCTGGGTTCATCCAATTCTTAAGCGTAGACAGCAACAGGGAGAATTTCATGGTTTGATCCAGGAGTTGATGCTGTATTGCAGCCGCTTTCATGCATATTTCAGGCTGTCAGTGGGGCAGTTTGAGCTCTTGTTGGCAGAGTTGGGACCACATCTGAGGAGGGAGAATGATAATTTCAGTAAGCCGATTGACCCAGACCAGCGTCTAGCTGTCTGTCTTAAGTAAAATATTATTATTTTACTATTTGTATATTCGGTAACAGTGCACGTTTTGAGCTACAAGTCCACTTGTTGGCTTGATTGGACAGATCTGTTTAATAAGATAATTTTTTTTTAAAAATCGAGCTTGATTCGAAAAAATAAATGCTGCAAATTCATTCAGCGAAATTACGTGGTTGGGGTAAACAGCTGCATTAATAATAAATAAGTTGAAAAAAATATATTTTTGATGTACAAAATATTCACACAGATTTTACGAGTCCAGACCTTTAGTCTGACGCAAGCTACATTAGACATGGCTGAGTCTGAAAACATGGACTGTTTTGTTTTGCTTTATTCTTAAAAATATTATTTGTAAATCAGTTGTCTGTAAAGTAATCCAAAATGTATGGATGCAAACTTTTCCCTTGTCTACAGAGCAGTAGCTATAGAATTTGACTGTTTCTGTATCTACACTGAAGCCATTCAGGCAGAAGTCTAAACAGCTTGCATTGTGGAGGTGCTCAAAACACAATCAATGTAGTTACGCACTCAAAGTGCAGAAAACATTCTTGAAGCATAAAAATGTGTTCCAGGTCACATTTATACAGTGTACACACAGCATTACTATTCAGCGCACACACACGTGCTTTCTGACAGTGCAACATAAGTCACTTTATAAAGCCACGTTTGAACAAAGAGGAAAGGACTGCATGAAGTCATTTTTCCTAACAATTTATTAGATAAACAGCAGTCCACCCTCTCGCATGGTTTTCTTTTCACATTTTTCAGGCTTTCTTTCCTTTCCTCATCATACAGCATACCTCAGCTCTTTGTTTCTTTGGCTCTGCCCATCCATTATCTACTCTGCAGTGGTAAAGCGTATGGCACTGAAATATATGCAGCCCAAAAATTTAACACTACTGAAAGTAGTTTTTAGTGAATGTATGGTGCTTTGTGTGCAACAAATAATCAACATGGTGAGGTAAAAGGCATGAAACTAATCATGTGGAAGCAGGATAGTTTCTTTTTTCACAACAATATCTTATTACCATTTGTAACACAGTCACACTGCACTGCAGATATTAATGACATCAGTACAATCTGAGGTTTCTCTGCAGTTTAATGAAAACAGAAGAACTGAAAAGGTAGGTAAAATCAATCTCCCTCTCAGCTGTATCTATCCTATTCTGGCTCAGCAGGCACAAACAGCGGACCTGATATTTTAACTGCATAATTATAGATGTAAACTCAGTAGCCTCAACCTTTGGTCCTTTGAAAGGAATGAAATATAGTGCACTGAATAACTGAGAGTGAAAGATTTAGTTGCTTGCAGTCGGGTTAACACGCATGCAAACAAAGTCTGACTAAAGAAGAACTCATTAGATCAGATAAATACCTGCAATTTCTTCACTAAACAAGACATAGAATATTATGTGTAGATTTTATGGCACATGCCAGATATCAGTACATGTTCATTATCTTCCATTTATCCAATTCAGAGCTATGGTAGCCTATCCCAAATGTTACACAGCGAAAGGCAGGGTACACCCTGGACAGGTCAACAGTCCTTCACCAGTCTATTGTGGGGATAATACAGAATGACAGACACTGACTTATGGCCAGTTACCAGTTAACCTGACCCCAATGCATGTCTTTGGAATGTGGCAGGACGCAGGATTACCTGGGCAGAAGCCACGCAAGCACAGGGAGAACATGTTAACTCCACACAGAAAGGTGAAAGCTGGCTGGTGGATTCAAGCCTTTGACTGTCTTGCCTGATGGCAGTCAAAGTGGTGTAAACTTGTCTGATTTGCAATACTAGTAGAAAATCATGATGGAGTATATTTTTTATCAATATTTTTATCATTTTGTTGATTGGTTATTTAAAAAAAAAAAAAAAAGGGTTGTTTTTAAAAAATTGTAAAAATCATCTGCAATTATTCACCCATCAAGTGAAAGCATCCTGGTTCCATCCTAGGAGGAGACTCAAATCCCTTTGGGATTGAACCAGGAAGGACATCCAGTGTAAAAAGCTGCCAAATCAAACATGTGGAGCTCCCCACTGTGGCAAACCATTGTGAATAGGGGAGCAGTCAAAAGTAACTCATGCTGTTCAAAGTCAGCAGAAAACAACAATCACTCAAAAAGTGCAATAGAATACAGATTTATAGCAATCTTTAAGTGATTTTTTTATTCAAATTTTCTGTTTGTGTATCATAAATGTCCTATAACAGTAAAAGATTGAGAACCTATTGGGGTTGTTCCCTTATTAACAACACATTATGTTAGGAGTGTTTTCATATTTTTTACATTCGGAATTTTGCGGCAAACCCAACTCATTTCTTTGGTTTTTTTTTACATAAATATTTGGTATAATTGATATATTGCTAAAATGTTTAAAATATACAATGCAGGTAGGTACACTATATTGCCAGAAGTATTCCCTCACCCATCCAAATCATTGAATTCAGGTGTTCCAATCACTTCAATGGCCAGAGGTGTATAAAAGCACATCAGCATGCAGACTGCTTCTACAAACATTTGGGAAAGGCTGGATCACTCTCAGGAGCTCAGTGAATTCCAGCGTGGTACTGTGAAGTTTGGTGGAGGGGGGATTTTGGTGTGAGTTTATTTTTCAGGAGTCCCTTCCAGTGAAGGGAACTCTTAATGCTTCAGCATACCAAGACAGTTTGAACAATTTCATGTGGGACCGGTTTGGGGACGGCCCCTTCCTGTTCCAACATGACACCAGTGCAAAAAGCAAGGTCCATAAAGACACGGATGAGTTTGGCGTAGAGGAACTTGACTGGCTTGCACAGATTCCTGACCTCAACTCGACAGAACACTGTTGCTCACTGGTCTGTGATTTTCTGATAAATATAAAATAATAATAACATAACTTTTGAAAGAGCTGCACAGTATCATACAATTCTTTCGTATGGTGCATTTCATAATTGCTTTTCATATTGTGCTTATATATATAAGGAAGATCATAATATACCACTTCTTTAGTTAATCCGAGAAGTATTTTAAACTTTCTGTGTTTTCTGCTTGTTCTCACTGGGCAAACAAGGTTGAGTGCAGTGCATCTATATTGGTCTATTCTTGTGCAAATACACATTTAATTAAGGCGTCACTTCACATACTATCTTTAACTCACATTTACATTAATCATTAGACCTGCTTCTTCCAAAACAAATGCTACAGGAATACATAATGGAAACCATCCTTCTAGCCCTGAAACAATGACTATGTTTCCAACCAGAGAGTAAAAAAATCACCGGTGACATTTAGGCTCCAGGCCAAACAGCTAATAGGCTTCACCCCCTTATCAGTGCACTGCACTGTCTGCCAGCCCACACACACAGGAGGCCTCCCTTCTTTTTTTGCCTCCCAGTCCTGCATGAACCACCCTCTCCTGTTTAGAGCTGAGAGCTTTACAATTTAAGCCAGTTAAGTGGCATATTGTTGTTGATAAGGAGGCAGATGAAGGGGCTGAGAGGAAAGGTCTGTGCCATATATTAAGCGAAGCCAATTCAGGACTCAGTCATAAATCTGTATGCATGTGCAAATATTCCCACTCAGAACCTGAATGCTTGGATAAGCTGCAAAAATCTGTTCAAAAATGCAATTACACAGCGATTCAGAACTCCACCTGTGAACCTGAGCCTGCATAAATACAAACAGCACCTGCATGCGCATGTCTGACGGTGTTTACTGTGTGAAGAAGAGGGCAGAAAAAATAATTGTGCAAGCCTCTGTGAAAGTCACTATCATTTTTTTCTTTGTAATATTCATGGGAATGCATGTAAAATGAAAAAAAAAGTTAGCAAAGTTCCTCTACATATGGTACACAGATGACAATTTTGTCAGATTAAGTTCAGATACTTAATCTGTATATACTTATCTTTAAATAGAAGTATTTTTTAAAACTAAGAATGCTTTCCTTAACTCTTCTTTGGTGAAACAGAAAATCTATCAAAGGGCACTGCCTTTAATTAATGGAAATCTGTTGCTGTGTTGAAAGATGGCATTTCATTCATATTTGAAGGAGTTGGCCCTGCCTCACTTCTGTGAGCACAGCTGTCAACTCTGTTTTCATCATGTTTCTTTCTTTACTCTTGTCATCTTAAACTAATCTGACAGAAATTTAACTACCTGCTCTCCCGCCCACCCCCTACACTACAGTTTACTGTTGTTTAGGCTGTCATCTGAGGCTTTCTATGTATTTGAACCGTCTCAACAATGAGACAACACTTCATGTAATGTTTGTGAAGATCTTTGATTTTTGTTTTGTTTTGTGCTGTATATTAAAAAAAATGTCACTCATTAAACAGATGTCATAATCTAATGAAAGGATATGCAGGCTTAAATAAGGCAGTGTCTATGCTGTCACCAACATTTTAAAAAAAGGTCATGTACATTACACACTTTTGTTTAAATTATCTTAAAAGACGTTATCAAATGAGCTAAACGGGCACAATATTAGATTTTTTGTATTTCAGTCATTTTAGAACTTAATCATTGTGACTTGTTAGCATCATAATAATTATCCATTTGTTGGTGACAATGTCTGGCAGCCTCATTGCTTTCTGCTCCCCTTGTTTTCTGTTGGCACCAATTTGGGTGAGCTGTCCAAGAAGCGGCTGCGCCTGAGAGGTGGGAGTGGGTGAAGATATAAAGCCTGCTCTCCGTCCTCCCTACATCTTTCTGGGTAGCTTCCACATGCGATCCATGTGATCCTCTTGGCTTGTTAAGGTGTTTTGAAAAGATTTATGGATGTAGTGATGGAGGACATTTACAGGATTTGCTGTGGCAAGTCCTAAAGGGCTCAGGAGTTCTTATAGCCTTACCTAACACTCCTACATATGTTTTCAATCATCCATTCACTCTTTTCACTACTCATGTCTAGCACTTTTATTACCCATATTTGGTTTGATAAACTAAATGTGAAACTGAAACCCTTTTGTGTGTGGATTCTTCTCGTTTCTTTCTAGCCCAAGCCAAATTGGTAAGAAAGAGGGAATTTGGACCTGGGACTGCTCACACAGGAAACAGTGGAAAGGACTTCACACTTGATTTATTATAACCTTAGCATATAACAACTATTTTTCTGGCTGGCAGAGCAGCTTAAAACGTTCTTATTGGTTTTTGGATAGACATAACAGCAATGTGTCTACAAACCACAAAACACCAACAGTCAACAAAAAGTCAAACAAAGCGAGTATCGCCTTTTCCCAAGATACTGCTGTAGGGACAAAAAAGAACTTTTTCGTAGTTTAACATGTAGTTCAACTGCTTTTTATTCTTCTATTTATTAAATAGTGATTAAATTGCTACTCCAAATTAGAAAAGGTCACAATTGTGAAAAGGGAGGAAAGGACATAGTATACAAGTTACTCTCTGTAGCTAAAATACCAAGGGGAAGCCAAAGACCGATTTATTCTCTCTAAAATCCAAGTATTTGCTACGACTGTGGTAATAATGCAGTCAGAGCACATATTGGAAAACCCCTAGACATTATTTCCTTTCTGTCCCTCTCACACTTAAATTACCATTTATTAAAACACACATACCTGTTGAATGGCATTGTGTTTGAGGCCTGAGATCAACACTATGTCTATTTCTGTCCAGTAGGACTCACTTCTAATGCTAATGACTTGATGGGTAGCAATGGATAATAGAGCAGGAATTTTCCACACTCAGGGAAATGAAAAATTACTGTTACTGCCTGACTCTTTATAAATTAAGATGGCATTCTAATGGAATAATGGGTGATATCTGGATATTTGACCATTAAAATCCATTTTGACCTTGGCAACAGTTAGTTGCAACCTCAAACACAGTGGAAATTATTTAATGAAAATTTAGCTTGTTTTGTTTTTAGCCTTCAAATGTATCTACATTTCTAAACTCTGTACATAAAAACTAAATTTCAATTACATCAGAAATCCCCAAAATGGCTATTGTCCTTAGAGGCTAAGTCATAGTTAATGGATTCTCAGACAGCAATATGAGCTGGGCATTTTATTAAACATAATGCCCTGGTGACAGCCTCTCCCAGTAAATGACAATACAGTTACAGCATAGCCATGCAAATCTGGCTTTAAAACGAACAATAATGCAACAGGTAGCACTGAAAGTAACATTTAGGCTGTCATAACACTACACCAAAAATATCCACAACAGTGTGGAAGCAGAAAACACCACATAAAATTAAATGTTAGTGATTTGGGTAGCACGTTCTGTTACAGCTCAGTAAAAAGGTGGAAACAAGAAGGTAATAACATTACTAAAGTAATATCATTGTTACCTTCAAACGAAGAAGAATGCTGGGGACATAAGGTAGGATTAAATGTAGCAGTACAATCTAATAACATTACTCTAATATGTGTAAGTATCATCCAAGATTACCTTATTTTCATAAGTTACCTGTCTATTTGAAAACAAATAGACAGATATTAAACTGTTTTATTGCAAACAGATTAATAATATTTGGTAACAATATGATAAACAGTTGGTGGTGGACATACATTTACTTCCACATTACTACCTCTACTGTAGTTTCTGGCTTCTTATTACCTAGTTACATAAATTTCAGTGTTACATGAGTTGCTGTTATTATTTATGTTTACGTTGATGTTGCTTTGTTAATTAAGTGATAATAACTTCTACATTATAACTGCTTCGTTTTACACTTATTACACTGATATGACCACATTAGTACCAAACTGTAATATTGAGCGCTACAGCAATTTGGATTTTTTTTAGAAAACCAGCAGCTATGACATAAGAAATAAAACCTCTTTACATGTGTAGCTTATGCAGGTATAGACATTAATACCAAATCAAGGTAAAATAAATAAGTGAAATCAAGCCAAAACAAAAAGCTATGGCCATCACTGGGAAACAGTTGATGTAACAAAAGTGCACACACTTTATACACACAGATGTGCATAGTCCCCATTTCATTTGAGTCCAACAATGATACAGCACTCCCCATTTTGCAAACAAATCTGTCTTGTTTGTCCTTGTGAAAAAATAAACCATTCATCAAACTGCCAGGTAGTAGAAGCATCTCTAGGCCATTGCTGTCCATCAATCAAACCACTGTCCAGCTGTCCTCTGGAAGGCAGAGTGACCCTGCCCACCTGGTCGACTAGATGACCTTTGATTTATCATGACAAGGTGATGGATATCCTGGAAATGAAACATTTCCTCTCCATAGTGCAGGTAAGCTGATGAAGGCCGCACAAGTCTTAATGCATCTGCATTGAGTAAATAAGTAAACAGCATTGACATTTCTGACTATTTTGACTATTTTGAACAAAACTTTTAAAAACTGTCTAGATATAAAGTTTTTTTTTTAAAACAATAACAACAACAACAACAACTCCAAAAGTAAGAATATTAATCCACTGATATTTAACTAATGTATCAACTTTATATTCTTCTATGGATAAAGTAAATACATTTTCTGTGTAAGACGCTAGCATGGCTGTCATGTATTGTGGATATAATCCCTAAATGCAGGACTTAAAGGCAGACAAAAATAAAAATAAAAAATCCATAGAGAGTGAGAGAAAAACCAGGAGCACATAGGGGTAGATATATGGCTACTACAAGAAATACTGAGGAGAAGGTAAGGACTATTTATACACACAGGATAATCAGGGAAGATAAGGCACTTGAGAAAAACTAGAAACACTGGCAGAAAAGAAAGACAACCACAGAAGAGGAAGTCAGACTCAAAGTCAGACATATGAAAAAAACAACTTTCAAAGGAAAATAAGGAAAATAGCCAAAATTTAAAAACCAAACCCCAAACCAAATACAAAGAGAAACTTAAAACAAAGGAAAACGTGTGAGGCTACAATAATAAGAAAAACAAAACAGTATCATCATAAAGCAATATCTGATGTGATGCAAAATAATTTGTTGAATTAATGATTGGAAGCTATGCAATTCCTGTTCATGGTTTGTTCACTCAGCTTTTTAGGTTGCCATGTAAGCAAACTATTTTAACACACTGAAAGTCCAAAAGATGCATATTGAACTTGTGTACCACATATGAGAGTCGAGTAGATTCAGCCACAGCCAAGCTTTCAGCCTTTATTTTAACCTGAATGAAAATGACACCTTACTTCTGTTCAGCAGGGTGAAACACCTTTACTGAATTAGGAAATAATGATCTCCTAACAAAGGTAAGAAGATTTGTTTGGGAAAACTATTGTGCTTTAATGTTTTCCTTTCTAAAATGATAAAACACCATTGAAGTGTTCAAAGCTCTTATAAAATTAAAAATACACTCATGTAGATAGTAAAATGGCACAGAAACTTGAGAAAACAACTTTATAAAGAAAACATCGCTTTAAAAACATAGGACAAATAAAAGCAAAAGAAAGAAAGTAATGAACAAGAATGTACTAAGTTTTAGTTACAGTTGAACTAAAAGGTCAAGGAAATCAAGGAAATGATAATTCATTATGTTATATCATTGGTTTGATGTTTAGAAAATGGTATTCACTAAAGTTTAATTAGCTACTATGGTTGCTATAAAGAGATTAAGAGACTATCTACAACATCTCTTCTTTATCCCTTTATCCTTACCTTAATTGAAAACATTATGGTTATAAGAAAGGAGAACCAAGGGGCTCAAAGGAAGCGAAGAGGCTGTTTGGGAAGCAGAGTGTTTAGTGTTTTATTTTGAAAACTGACCAGCCTCTCAAATCTGAAATTTGTTCTTGTGTCTGACTTTCTGACCTAATCATTTGCTTGACTGGGTTGGAGCTAAAATGTGATGCAGCTTTGTCTGTTGTATTTCTGGGGTAAATTATGTAACACTTTCAGCATCTCTCAAGCAAAGTTCATTTTATAATAATCCTAAAAGCTGAGAATCAGTCACAGCCAAAATAAGGACATAAACACAACATAAACTTCACATTCATTAGTCAAATAACGGTTAATTATCTTTGCATAGTTATTTGTTAAACCCATTACTCAATTTGCTTCACACAAAGCAGCAACATCATAACAAGTGGATTAAAATGTTTAAATGGGTTTAACATTTAAAAATTAGCAGGTTATGTCATGATAGAAAAGTTATGGGCCAGCCACCTCCTTTCCTTCATACAGGATGGTCCAATGTTGCTAGAATAAGCTAAGTGATGTAATAGAAGCACCTTTCTACTTTGTGTCTGTGAAGGTTCTCAGTCATCCAGGTCATCGTAGTCTAAGGAGCTTGGAAAGAAAAGCGTCTGGACTTCTTTAAGTTGCTTGAAGACGTTTCACCTCTCATCCGAGAAGCTTCTTCAGTTCTAGGGTCAAATGGTGGAGAGTCCCAGATTTAAGCTCTGTGGAAGTAACCCACCGAGAGGGACAATGGACCCCCTAATGATCCTCTACCTAATCACATGAGCCAAGGTGTGAAAATGGGTGTAGGTCACAATCAGCCAAGGTTTCAGGTGAGCTCATTGCGAAACCTAGCCCCACCCTATCATGTGATTTCCTGAGGTCAGATGGCACAGGATGTGATGTGACATCCCCTATGTAGCCTGATACACCTATGTAGCTGGTGTATCAGAAAAACTCAGGAGAGTCTTCTCCAAGCACGACATCCCAGTATACTTCAGAC
>VUQG01021913.1:0-12021 GCA_015106755.1 Etia nguti | reverse complement strand
GTCATATTCTGACTCCGATTCTGATTCTGATATGATTGTTGGGTTTTCCTCTGTATGTAGCACCTTGAGGCGACTGTTGTTGTGATTTGGCACTATATATATATATATAAAATTGAATTGAATTGAATTGTTTTCCAAAAGAGAATATAAAATTTCAAATTGTGCGACCACAGAGCAGTTTTCTGCCTAGTCACATATAGTCTAAGCCTAAACCTGTGTTTGAATTCTGTTCTGATATTTCTTCTTTGCTCTCAAACTGTGAAATCCCACCAGGGATGTCTTACGCACATTATTTCACACACTGCATTTTGCCGGCTTTCTTTCGTGGCTTCAAATAAGCTGAAATTTATTAATACAGTAGCTCTTCTCCAGTCTCACTGACCAAAACATTTAAGGCCCTCACAGATTCATATAGTGCTTTTAATATTAAACTACTATCCAGTACTTTTCCCCCTACACTCTCACCACTGCTTTGTCTGCAGCAGCTGTCTTACTTTCAGTCTGTAATGTGTATTTAACCCGTTTTCCCCCTAATATTACAGATTTATCTTACTTTGTAAACATCAGCTGCTTTGTTTCCAGTACACTTTCCCATATTCATGATTGGTCAGATGATTTTGCTGCTTTCCTCATTCATGTAAAAGTGCAGTGTTACAAGTTGATCACCAGTTTCGTGCGACCGCTTTTCCTGATTGTAATTGCTATGTGAATCCAGCTAACGGAACGATACGCTGGGCACGCTGAACTCGCTTCATCGTATAGGACTCTGCTCCCAGGTTTAAATTTATGGATATGTTGGTTTGACAACTAAACCAAAAGCTGCTTTGAAGAACCAAAAGAGCTGATCCAGCTGTGTTTATTCTCTTTACAACTTCTTTCAGCTCCCACAGGATTCAACAGTATACTGACTCTACATTACAGCCAATCTGCTAGTTTATGGCAGTACTACATCGGCTATGGAATGACTTCAATTACCTCAGTAAATAAAAAAAATCCACTTGGTCTTGTATACCATTAATTTTACATGGATACATGTAGTGATTCAGGCATTTAGCATCTACTAACCCATCATTTTCTTTCTTTTTTCTCTTTCTTTTCTTCAGTAAATAGAGCCCTCTCTCAGGAGCCATTTTGACATGTCAAGGCAGGGTGAACGCAGGCAGAATTGATCAGGTTAACTATGTCCTGTTTACTCTGTCACAGGCAGGAAAAAAGGCCAGCTGAGTACCAGGACACTAGCTCGTGTAAAAGCAACAGGGTCAGAATTCATGTTACACCTGTGGCTACCTGATAATGTCATGTTGAAACGGCTGCTGTGAAGACAGCATACAGAAATTTTGTCTCAGGGAGCCCTAAGACAGTTCAAAGGAGCAGCTGGTGTGAGGCGCACAAACGCAGACAGGACGAAGTCTGCTCTTCAGTTTCAAGCAGAACTCAACCACCACTGCTCGCACTCTCGCTCGCTCTCTGACATGAAATCTCTCTGTACCTCATCAGTGACTTAACCAGCACAAAAAAGATTTTTAAAAAATCCCACACTACATAATCCATCCATTTCTTACTTTAAGTTTTTATTTCATTCCGGTTTGTTCCGTTATCTTCTCCTAGTTTAGCCTCATGCAGGAGTTCATTACTTCTTTCTCCTCTGAAAAACACACTGAAAGAAGCTCTACAGAGAAGAATGTAGAAACACAGTGTAACAGTCACAATTGTGTGGTGTCTCTTTAAGACAACCTAAGTTAATGTTTAGTGATGTCACAAGTATGCACCACTGCCCTCTGTAGAGAGTTGGAGAAACGTGCTTGCACATGGACGTATGGACTTAGATGGACCTCATATCTTTACCTCCCTAACTCAAAGTAACATTACGGGTTGTATGAACACTGCTTGCTTCATGTATGATAAGACAGCAGCTGTTAAACCGGGCCTTGTAAGGTTGGTGAAGAGTGTGTTTATTAAAGGACAAGCACTGTGGAATTCCCAGTACCAGTGTCATCGGGAGTTTTTGACCGTCGAAAGTGTTTCTGCCGCCTCCTCTCAACCACTGAATACAACCCACGTTACAGCAGGTCTAACTCTGTGTACCTCAACAGAATTCTATTAGAACAAAAAGGGAAATCTGACATTCTAAATACCTAATTATTACTAATAACTGTTTTAAGCTATATATCTCTACCTCCTCTTCTTCATCTACCTCACCAGCTGCCAGAATACAACAGAATAGAACAGAAATATTAAGTTATTAAAAAATGATTAAAAACTGAAAATAAAAAATGTGCAAATAACAGCAGTGATATAAACAACTAGAATATAAACAACGTATTGCTTTCATTGGGAGCAGTGATGGTTAAAAAGTCTAACAGCTCCTGGGAGGAAGGAGCTGCAGCAATGCTCCTTTGTGCACCCAGGATGAGGCAGTCTGTCACTGAACGAGCTCCAGTTCTGCAACAGCTTCATGCATTTGGCAGGAGACATTGTCCAAGAGTGATGTTAATCTGGTTATAAGCTAACATTATGCCAGCTAACTCACACTTTCCCTCTGATAACAGTTTGATCACATTTTCACACCATATGAGTTTATTCACCAAGTGTCTGAGTCTGTCAACTGTAGATCCACTTCAAAGAAAGCTTCAGTAACTCGTGCTAGCAGCAGCAAAAACAGCTGTGCTTTTGACAAACATTTTCTACAACGCCTCAACAGCTCACCTCAGCATCATGTCATCGGACAGAAGTGAGCTTCACTGACTCATCGACTTATATTTCACAAGGTTTGACAGACTCCTCCAAAGTAAATAGCTGTGGAAACTAAACAGCAATCTGACAGCCTACGCTCATTAGATAAACTCCAGCCAGAGTGTTTGAGTTCGTTTGGGAATAAAAACATAAAATATCACAAAATATTAGCCACATTTTTTATTCCTGATTTGTTGTTTTGATATGATTGAAATTTGTTAAAATAGAGTATGCACAAAAATGTTTTATACACAAACAGTAGTGAAAACCGAGAGAAAACACAAGGCGGCCAGCCACTATGTGGTACAGTAGGTGTTAACAAACTTTACACCATGCACTCACAACTGGAAGCTCCGCCCATCTTTTATTAAAAGTCTCTGGTTGATATACATTTTGTGTATGGTCCAATAAGTCAGGCAGGAAATACTAAAACATGCTAGTGTCGTCATTGAGAGTAATTTGGTCAGGGATGTGTTTGGAATGCTTATATGCTAAAATGCTAATTTGAATGCTAATTCAGTATTATAGAAGCGCTTTATTTTGAAATTTAAGAAGTATGCCTGTCGCTAACTTTAAAGACATTATGGATTTTTGCACAATGTTGAGAACCACAATACTTTTGGGTTTGTTTAGGTTCTTTTTAGTGTTTGTTTTGGAAACAACTAAATGACAATGATCAGATGATCACAAGTAAACCAATAGTAGCAAAATTAATATCTTAGTAAACACACGCACAGAGCCAAAAATATTTCTCTGAGTTTTTGTCCTACCCTTAGGGCCCATGGGTCCCCTGGGTCCTTCTCCTCCATTCTGTCCGGGCATCCCAGGTTCTCCAGGGGGGCCAGGGCGTCCAGGGCTACCATCTTTACCCGAAGGGCCTGGAGGTCCGGGGCGGCCCGCTGTACTTTTCACATGTGCTGGCTGCATCTGGGCCATGAGATAAGCTAATTTGGCTGGAAGCAGAAAGAAAAGTTAGTGTAATATATCTAACAAGGTTATTCTTATTGAAACCAAACGAACAAATATCTCAAAGGGTACCAGAAGAACGCCTCACCATCTAGCTGTTTTGCCAGCTCTTCCTGGATGAGCCGCCTCATCTGTTCCAGTGACACTGACTCTCCCTGGAGAAGCAGAGATGTTAATGAAAAATTCAGTTATGTCTCCATCTAACTCATCTGATGGTGCTGTGCATGCTGCTGTAGGACCGATATTGTTTCAGAGTCTATTTCAGTTGGGTTTATTACTCACCCTGGGCCCTGGAAGGCCAGGGTTTCCTGAAGGTCCTTGTGGCCCTGGGGCTCCGATTTCTCCTGGTGGTCCTGACATGCCCATCATCCCCGTGTGGCCCTTCCTGCCAGGGGGACCAGGGTTTCCTGGCATACCTGGCTCTGCCGACTGTCCTTTATCTCCCTTTGTACCTGGATCTCCCTGGAACAGATGTCACTATGTTTGTAAATGTTTGGCCTCAAAGCACATGATCCCAAAGTAACCGGCAAGGCAGCTGGGCAAAAGTTAGTGTTTTTTAAGATGGCTGATGATGGCATTGTATATGAAGTGTGCATATTTAACAAAAAGACAAAAAAAAAAACTAATTAAGATTGTCAAGCCGACAATGGGGACCTAAAAAAGCAAAAATGCTATGGTCCACGTGTGGGCAGTGTAGGTTTGCCCTGCGTACACAGCCCCACAGTTCATACACACCTACACACTGTGGGCTCACACAGGCATGTTTTCTATGCGATTATGGTGTGCTCAGCACAATAAAGTCATTAGTTTTCCCCCTTATTTCTAATGGTCCCCAGGCTGTTTGCACATTTGCAAACAGCCTGGGGATTATTTTAAGTTTGTTTAAAGGATTTTGGTGGGAAACATATAAATTCATTTCTAGCATTTTTGGGCAGTTGGGTAAAATAATATCTCGTTAAATCAAAATCCTGTGGCACATCAGTAATTGTCATACGCTGCTATAATGTGTAAGCGTGTAAGTGTGAACTTGGTCAGCAAAACTGATTTGGTTTACACTCCTAGTGCTGCTCACCTTCTCTCCTTTGATACCGCGATCACCAGCTCTGCCCGGCATACCCTACAAAATACCACAGACAAGCAAATGTTAGTGTGGGCATGATGATATGTCATCAGTTCTCTTTTGGAAAGTCTTACCTGTTTTCCTTCTGGGCCAATTGGACCTGGTGGACCCTGGAAATCAAAATAAAAGTCATTATTACCAACAGCTGCTCATATTTGCGAGCTGCGATTAATCTTTACATCAAAACATGAATATATAAATGAATAATCTTGCACTCACCGTGGGGCCTTTAGGTCCACTGAAGCCTGGTAATCCTGGATTGCCCGGCTCGCCCTTGTCTCCCCTAAGACCCTGTAGGACAGCAGAGAGACATGTTTGGCACACTGCAGATGAGCAGGGGTGCCTCTTTACTGCAGATTCAGCTAGATTAACATTTAGCTGAATTTCCTGCTCAGCATGCAGCAGAGCTCTGGATGAAATTTTCATAAATATTGTGGCTTGAAAACATTAAAATTCATATTTTCTAACCAGTGCGTGGGTTCAAAGCTGGTTAATGCATCCACAGAGTGGAGAAATGTATTAATGCTCATTTTATCGACACTTTCTTAAAAAAATAAAAATCTTGTATTTTAAATCTTTGATGCGCTTCTCTATCACCTCTGCCCCTCTCCACTCACTACAACCCTTTCTTTTCTTTGCGTGGTAAATTTGGACATCTGATACCATTTTGGTCGATATCTGACCCTTCCTCTAAACACCTCCTTTGCCATCCACTGAAATCACTCTCCATCTCCTTCTGTAACCTTTCTGCATTCTGGTTGCTGCCCTCTTCCCTCCCCCGGGCTGCTCCTGTTGATCTGCTTCCTCTGCTGACTGATATCATCGACTCCTCTGATAACTTGCTGCATATCGTCTGCCCTCCAGTTAGCAACATTTAGTCCACCTCCAAAGATACCATCCTTCAGCCCACAGACCGGTGCACAGGTCCTTCTATTCCTTTCCACAGCTTATTAACATTCTTGTTGCACATGATACCGACGCATAAGATGATTTGATTTCAGCACGAATAACTGAACAAATGTTCTGCATATTTCAGCCTCTTTTCCTCAATACTCTGACATTACCAACTCTAGCTTTAGCTGCGACATTTCCAATAATGTGACACTGCTTTACAATAAGCAGTTTGTTTCAGGATTTATTTACCCTCAAATAAAGGTTTATTTATCATACTAATAATACGGCATTTAAAAATGTCACTGCTGCAAGGTGTTTTATATCAATCATGATGATTTACTATTACACCTGATATTAAGGAGTAATTTAACACCAGTGTTTCACCTCTGACCACACTCAGCATGCTTTCTCCTCTTAGGCTCTCAGGTCTTACTAAGTGTATTTAAAACCCAAGTATTAAAAAGGGCAGTGTACTTCTAAATGAAATATGACTTCCAAAGCTGGCTTAGAGTTAGAGGCATGGTCTCTCTGACTGAAATCTGCGCTGTCACAAGAAGCTTTTGCTGATGGTTGTCTATTGGGCTTCACCTCAGCTAATTTGACTCAATGAACTGGAACTCTTAAACATGTTTGTGCTGTTGGTGCCTTTTGTTTTGTACAGATTGTTTCTAGTATTTTATTTGTCTGCGCCTTAGGACTTATTAGTGGCTCCGTGTGTCTGCAGCCTATAACCTGTAGAGGTTCAATGCACAGAGGTTAACAGAGGTTATCAGCTAACACAAGCTTGCTAGTGTTTGCTAGTGTTTGTGCATAACTTTGGTGGCTGGGTTTCACTTTTGGGAATAGATTGCGCATTGAACCTCTGCATAACTACTTTCAGTCACAAGGAGTTTGTATAGCTGGGAGGCAACCTGCTTCCAAACAATCATGGTCCGACTCAGATTGACTGCAATCACTCACAGACAGATTGGCGAAGATTTACTAATAATAATAGTCACGTTGTTGCAGACTGGTCCCCATCTTCTAAGCAACCACATTGAAGGTGACTTGCACACAGTTCCATTAACTTTGGTTGTAGTGCAGTCTCCAGCATCTGTTACTGTAGCAACAAGGGCAGATGCTGGCACCAATTCTACATACAAGGCTTCTATTACAAAGCAAGAAATATTGTTCACATTATGGCAATAAAACCATCACCAAGAAACTAATGGGTGACATCATGGTGGCTACATCTATCTCCAGTAACACTGTGAGGAATCTTGGGGTCATTTTTGGCCAGGATATGTCCTTCAATGCACATATCAAACAAATATGTAGGACTGCTTTCTTCCATTTGTGCAGTATCTCTAAAATTAGAAACATCCTGTCTGAGTGATGCTGGAAAACTAGTTCATGTATTCATTAATTCTAAGATGGAATATTGTAATTCATTATTATCAGCTCACTCTAAGCGCTCCCTGAAAAGCCTTCAGTTGATGCAAAATGCTGCAGCGAGAGTACTGACAGGGACTAGAAAGAGAGAGCACGTTTTTCCCATACTGGCTTCTCTTCATTGGTTCCCTGATAAATTAAAATTAAAAACTTCTCCTCACATACAAGGCCCTGAATAATCAGGCTCCATCCTACCTTGCCATATCACCCTAACAGAGCACTTCGCTCTCAGACTCCTGAGTTGCTTGTGGTTCCTAGAGTATTTAAAAGCAGAATGGGAGGGAGAGCCTTCAGCTTTCGGGCCCTTCTTCTGTGAAACCAGCTCCCAAACTGGGAGCACGTTCTACAGAGGAGGGGCCTGAAAGCTGAAGGCTCTCCCTCTCACAGAACCAGCTCCCAAACTGACACTACCGAGCACTTATCTGCACAATCTCATACACACACACACACACACACACACACCTTCATACACCAAGTTACTTTTTGCACAATGCTCAGTCTTTTGCACATTTCTATTGCACTGTCTTGTGTTTGTATCGTTCTGTTCTGTCTAGTGTTGCACTGTCTTTGTTTTGGTTTTTTGCACTTTTTGCACATTGCACTTTATGTTGTCCTGTGTTGGTTGTCTGTTATATGTCATATGTAGCACAGTGGTCTTGTGATCTGAACTGTGATAAGCCTGGACTGAGTCTCTGCTGCAGCTGAGCCTGGAAACACTGTTCAGGAAATTATGCAAAGGGACTTTCATTTAACTTTGTAAGATGTCCACTTGGTAAGACGCTTAACCCTCACAGCAGCTTCAAGTGAACTCTGTGAATGTAGATTCTGATTACAGACAATTATGTTCGAAGCAGTTTAGAAAGGGATCGTTTAATGGCCAGTTTGAACAGGACTGATAATTACAGCAAATGAAACCTGTTTAGTGTTCAAGCGCACATTTGAATTTTGTTTCATGACAGACTCGAAAAGTAAATGTGAACCAATTCGTTAACCGATAGCTTTCTCACTGCTGGCTTTTCTCCAAATCCTCACACACTCACATTTTCACTGTACAATCATCCCCTAAGGAAACCTTGTAAGCCAGAGCTGTTTTTCCCCTGATATCAGGCACTCTGTGCAAAATCTTGCAATAACCTTGGTTGCATTCTGCATCATCAGACAATTCAGACCCTCTGTCACCAGAGACTCAGCTAAGGCATGTCTCTGTGGGTGCACGTCAAAACACAATTACTAGATGAGCCTTCTAGAAAATGACGATCACCTAATTCACTTGGCTGCGAGGGTTTTTTTTTTTTTCTCCAACTAGCAGCAACCTGGGCAACTCCCTTTCAATCCTTCCTCACTCAGGGGAAAGTGATGTTCCCTCCCCAGTCAGAGCAACATTATCTCCAATGTTCCATCACAATCTGACAGCTCATTTCTTCAAAAGGTTTCCTCTTGCCTTCAGTTTCATGTACAGGAACTGCCTGTTATGCTATCACTGAAAATGCTGCGCTTCAGCTCATTCATTCTGTGGGTGCTTGTCACAGAGTTTAATTGGGGATATGTGTTTCTTATACCAAAGGTGAAAAAAAGAGGAGGGAAAGTAAAGCTGAATGTAAAGATTATGCAGAACAGGAAGAGGAAACTCACCGGTGTTCCGGGGAGACCTGATTTTCCTGACGGTCCCGGTTCACCTGGCTTGCCCTGGGATGCCAAGTTTAAAAAAAGAACAAGAAAAAAAGATACAATGGATTAAAACTGATGAGGAAGGGCAGTGAGAGAAACAGCTTGAGTGCCACTTTATGTCCATATCTGTCAGCTTGACAGTGTGCTGTGTCTCTTCTCTGCATCAGACAGCCATGCCAGTGATTGAAAATGACTCACCGGCTCTCCTCTTGGGCCTAAAAGTCCTTCTGGCCCTGGAGGTCCCCGAGGACCCTGTAAGAAAAAAGCATTAGCACCATACATGGTGAAATCGGTTGAATGAATCTTATCGCATCTTCAGGCCAAAGTGGGGGCCAGATGCTAAATATTAACATCATTGCAAAACTCTCCTTTTGGAGTGAGGGGCATCTTTGCATCACTGCAGTAAAAAATGTACTGATGGAAAGATGAAGACACTTATTTCTTTTGCTGCTCTTATTATATACTGTATGTATTTTAGTTTCTTCAGCTGTTTACCATTTACAATTTACAGCTGTTTATACCAAATTTTTAAAAAAGCTCCGATTGGTGCCCAACATGGTTAAAATACTAGTTGATATCAGCACAAGTGAGTAATCAACAGCTCACAGCTTTAAGCACAGTGCCAGAGATTTGGGTCCATTCTATAAGGTGTCACTGGCTCCTCTATAACACACAGACATCACCATATGTTGCATTTCCTATTTTGACATGCTCTGCCAGGGCTTTACTGCAGCCACCTTCATTTGCTGCCTATTTCTGGGTGTTTTTGTCTTTAGTTTGGTCTTCAGTAACTGAAAAGCACGCTTTGTTGGGTTGAGATCAGGTGACTGACTTTGAGAAGCTTTTGTGTTGCTTTAGCAGTATGGGTCAATACCCATGTATACTACGGAGCTTTGTAAAATTTGCTAGAATCTGAGCAGAGAGTGTAGCACAGTACTGAAATACAGTGTGGATACCACAGTATCTACTGCTCACAGAAATATTGTTGGCGTTTTCTTGCCTGTTGGAAAAGTCGGCTGTTACAGGCCTCTGATTTATGCAAAGTGGTTTATAATAAAGCAGGCTGAGAATTCACACAGAAGAAAGCTTCCCCAGCCTCTTTTAGCATCCGCCTGCAGAGCCTGCCTTTGATGGGAAAAACCACGCTGCGTCCCCACGTTGTAGCCAAAGAACCGCAGGTGTAAACACCAGTTCTTACACTGTACCATGCTTTATAGATTCAAGAAGCATCACCTGTATTTTCAGTGGACTGCTTTTATCCTTATCAGGTCATTCATTTGTGACCTGCCAGTTTGAGCTGCACTCAGTTGACTGTGTTGCTCAATAATGAAAGAAAATGGCTGCGTTTATGTTCACAAATGTACAAAGCGCTAATTTGATCTCCTTATGTAGCATTGCTTTACTGGAACACAGCTTCTCCTGTAGGAGGCTGTTAAATGTGAATTCTTGTTGTTGTAGGTGAAACATATATTCTTACTTCAGGAGACGTGAGCTGTGAGAACATTCTGTCTCATTGCCTCTCAGCCAGAGGATCAGTTTGGTGACAGAGGTTCTTGTGAAATGCTACTGCACATCGTGCCACAAGAACAATGGGGGCATAACAATCCTGCAGTTTCTGAGTGTATGTGCAAGTTTTCACTTTGATGAAGAGAGAAAAAAAAACAAAACAACTCTCACACAGTGTCAAAGGATAAAAACGGCACTGCCACGACTTGGCCTCAGTAGTTATAAAAGACATGATTAAAGATGCCGGTGATGGTGCGCCAGGAAGAAACTTTTTTTATTATCTGCATTCCCTCAATCAATACATCTGGTTCCAGACAACATTAATGATCATCGTCAAGAGCTCGGTGACTGAGACAGAACGTGCTGTAGGATTTCAAAGAGGGTGACAAATGTTTACAGCAGGGGGGATATCAGAGAGGGCATTAGAGAGCTGCAGTAGAGGCATTATCAGGGTTTCTTTGATGGTTTTTTCACGTGTACATTTCATTCTTTTAAAGATATTGTCTGTTCATCACTTTTTTCTGGCAGTGTACCATAAGGGCTGAAAACTGAATATAATAAAAGCTGCATTTTTCCTTGTGGTGGTCCCCCTTTCTATATGTACAGTGCTTAATAAATGAATTAGAGCGCCATAAAACCGTCATAAAAACAAGAAGAAATCTGTCAAACACGTGTTTAAAACTAAAAGTTATATTGTTATTGTCGTGATCCCTGGGTATTTGACCCAGGGTTTTGATTTTTCTGGAATCACTATGTTTTCCTTTTGATGCTTGTGTGTTGTGTTCAGTTTTGCTTCCCCTGTCTTGTTACTCCTGATTTGCTCTTGCTGTTTCCCCCGCTGTCTTCACTTTCTTAATTACCTTCCTGTGTATTTACTGTCTCAGTCGTCCACTACTCTTTGTCACATCCTCTCCTCTTGCTGTGTTCCTGTCTTCCTTGAGTTCCACATTTTCCTTATAGAATCGCAGCTTCTTCTTTGTTTGAGTTTGTGAATTATTGAGCTTCAGGACAGCAATAAAACTGTCTTTTAGTTTATTCTTTGTCTCTGATTTCTGCAGCTGTGTCCCACACGACCTGCCACACAGCTGTATGACAGTTATTTATTAGGAGAATAACTGAATTCACATCTTTACACCCGAGTTTGAGTCAGCACTCAGAAATTAACCAAGCATAAGATTTCTCCAAAAGTTGATTCTGTTCATCTGGACGTAGCGTTTTGTGGGAGAAACGTTTCGTCACTCATCCAAGTGACTTCTTCAGTCTCAGCTGACTGCAGGTTTCCCCAATCTTATAAACAGTACATTTGCATAATGACTGAAACCAGCCCACTGAAGGAACAATGGGCTGGGAGGTCAGTTCCTTAATCTTAATTATGCAAATTCTCATGACCATTGATCAACAACCACTGACACAAAACCCACTGATCAAAGACCACTGATCAATGGCCATGAGTACCATTCACAGAGAGTTGGGGAATGGCTGCAATCACAGCATTGTAAGATGGTGAAAGATGTACCCTTAGGCCCCCTCCTCGATTCAGAGATGGTCTTTCCCTTTTCACGTAAATGGCCTCTTTCACTCCGCCCTCAAACCAGCGTTCCTCCCTGTCCAGGATGTGTACATCCTCATCATTGAAAGAGTGTCCACTGGCCTGTAGGTGTAAATAGACTGCAGAGTCCTGTCCTGACGAGGTAGCTCTTCTG
>VUQG01021912.1:0-34148 GCA_015106755.1 Etia nguti | reverse complement strand
GTGGTCATGTCAGTGGGGGGGATCCGGGGGTTTCTCTGTGAATTTCACATTCCCGTGGCAGCGTGCTCAGTACTTGCTCAGATTTGAAGTTTAATTTTTCGCTGTAGAAAGAAGTTTTCTCCCCACACAGAGTGTACAGCAGATGCTAATGTTTTTGTCACTATTTACAGAATCAAACCCAAAGTAATGTGAGTACGTCCACGCTTTAAAGGCTGCACGGTCATACTTTCTCCCGCACTCCATATTATACTCCATACACAGGTTTGAAGATGTGACGTTTAATTAGAGGGAGGATCAGCTGTGGTTCTGTGTTGCTCAGTTTAGATGTTCTGACGTTGAGGCATGAAGAAGAACCTGCTGACCAACCAGAGCTCCCAGGAGGAGCGTCTCTTACTCAGCCCAGTTTTATTTACCTGATTTTAATCTGTCAGTTTAACCCCAGTTTCACTGGTGGTAAAATACCTTTATAGAAGAATACTTGTCACCTTAGAGCACATGAGAAAGCCTTTGACCTCTGACCTCTGTTGGAAGTCTCTCAGTAACCTCCAGGCCGCCAGGTTAATCAGATGTTCTGAACTGGTCGTAGGTGTGAATCTCTCTGTGGCAGCACTGTGTTGGTCAGATGTACCTGTGACAAGTGTGATAGGCTGCAGGTAGCCAATGAGCACTCAGGATGGATGGATGTGTGGGCAGTATTTCCTGTCTCTGTGTGGCACTCCTTTGCTCGATTTTCATGCTATAAATGTGCAAAAAGACAGACTTGTACCCGCAGCGGGGACTCTGACCTTTCTTTGGTGATGCAGAGCGAGGACCTCCTGCACGCTGGAAGCCCCACCCCCTCACTGGGCTTCATCCTCATTGCTTACTGCACAAGCTTCCCTCCATCACTGACCTGCTCAGCAACAAACTGCAGGAGGAACGCCACATTTCTAACAGAGGCCGAGACTCACCTGAGAGTCACCTGACCCATCGCTCTTCACACCAACGCGGTGAAAGTACTGCACACAGTACTTACTGTGAGTATGTACTGACAGTACTCACAGTCTTTACTCTCAGTACTCAGAGTGCTTATTCACAGTACTCACAGTATGTACTCACAGCTTTTACTCAGAGCAGTATTTAAAGTATTCACTTGGAATATTTACTCACAGCAGTATTTCAGTATTTGTAGTACATGTAGTATTTGTACACAGCAATACTGTGTTAAATCTAATCAAGAGTCAAAGAAAGAAAAATGTAGAGTTGGTTCAAACCTTCTGAAGCTGCTCCTCTTCCTCCTCTTCTTCTTCTTCTCTTCACTGTTTGTGTCTCCTCTTCTTCTCTTCAGTTCATTCCAGACAAACGACGAATGGAAACCAACAGACTGACTCACAGTGAGAGAGAGAGACATAGGGCCAGAGTGGAGAGAGAGTCTGCAGAACTGAGGGAAGAAAATGGGCGAGAGACACAGACGCACACTGAGAGAGAGAGAGAGAAAGAGAGAGAGCATCTGTTTTCAATCTGTCTCTCTGCCCTCCCCCTTCTTTGACAGGAAGTGAACCGAGTCCAACACACACACACACACACACACACACACATACACACACACATACACACAGAAACACGCACACACACAAAGAAACACACACACAGAAACACGCACACACACACACACAAACCAGTAAGTAAAACACAAAAAGTACTCTTTCTGTATGTGTGTTTCAGTATATGTGTGTGTGTGTGTGTGTGTGTGTGTGTGTGTGTGTGTATTTGTGTGTGTGTGTATTTGTGTGTGTGTGTGTGTGTTTGTGTGTGTGTGTGTATTTGTGTGTGTGTATTTGTGTGTGTGTGTGTGCGTGTGTGTGTGTGTGTGTGTGTTTGTGTGTGTGTGTGTGTGTGTGTGTGTGTGTGTGTGTGTGTGTGTGTGTGTGTGTGTGTGTGTGTGTGTGTGTGTGTGTGTGTGTGTGTGTGTGTGTGTGTGTGTGTGTGTGTGTGTGTGTGTGTGTGTGCGTGCGTGTGTGTGCACACTAACTGCTGTAACTTTAACACAAAAGCTCATGTGATTATAGCGTCTTATAGTATGCTTCTGTTAATTAAATAAATCAGCGCTGAGCAGTCAGTGTACACCATTCCCAAAAAAGTCAAGCTTTATTTACATTTACTCCACGAAGAGCCAACAGAGCGAGCAGCTCCTCATGTTTGATTTGACAGATTTTACTTTATTTTTACCCTTCCTGAGACAAAACTGTTCAAATCTTTTATTTGTTAGGCAAATGTGTAAACCACTACAGTACGGAGCCACTCCACAGGGGGTCATTAACTGTTCCGATAAGTAAATACAGGGCCAGTTTTGGTGATACTGACTAACTTATGTAAGTTGGCTTATGTAGGGGATAGCAGTGTGTCGTGACTTAAGAGATAAATCAATCAATTTGCAAATTCTGAACACATTTTAATGGCCACCATGTACATGTGCCTGTCTCTAAAGCACTTTGGTTCCACCTCTCTTAATAAAATAGATTTGACAGTCAGTACAAAAGGGCTCAGATGTTTGTCATAATGCATGTTTTAATTTTCCCCCAAAATTATTCAGTTCAGTGGGCTACATGCTGAACAGAGGATAGAAGCAAAGTATCAATTCATAATGCCAATATCAGTCCGATACCAATACCAATGTTGGTATCAATACTATCATCGATCTGCCCACCTTTACTGTTTTGTATGTACTTATAAAGCATAAGTGGAGGCACAAATACTTGGTTTTTGTTGTTGTTTTTTTTTTCATTAAATAATATTTTAAACTCCAACGTAAAAGTCCAGAAGTATTATCATCAAAATGCACATTGTTAGTAACAGAAAAATGTCCTCTGGGGCTGTTTTTTTATTAATCAGTGTACTATATTAATACATTTATTGACATTTTGCTGGTTTTATCAGGGCAGAGCTATTTTAAACTTTTAGATATTTTTTTCATTTTTTTCTAACAGCTGTAGATCCCTACGTCATCATCACCTGTGAAGGAGAGAGGGTTCGTTCACCAGTTCATAAGGACACACGGTGCCCAAACTTTGACATCAAAGGCCTGTTCTACCGCAAGAAGCCCAAGGAGGGCATCCACATCGAGGTGAGCTGTCACTCTGCAGACCGTGAAAGGTTGAAAAAAAAAAATGCAACTACAGCTTTGATTTGTTCTTTATCCCTCAGAAACTACAGCTTCTGGCCAGTTACCTTTGACAACTTTCACATTTATACATGGCACCAAAATGTAGAGTGCACATCTTCTGAACAGTAGCTGTAAGGTTACTAAAAGGTTATAACCCACAGAGGGTGTTAAAAATCATCAGATTCAAGCATAAACTTACCTATATCAAAGGAAAGTGTACAAAAACTTCTAATAAAAGGATGTAAAATAATGTATATATAATATATATTATATATAATAATTTATATACAAAGAAAATAAAAATGAACCTACAGAACAAACAAGTTATTATGCAGAAATAATATACACTATACACAAACAAAAAGTAGCCGTAGCATTCAAAATACAGGGTTATCCAGCCAGTAAAAATCCAGTACTAAGTATTGATCACATTTACTGAGAAATAAATGTTCATAATTACAAATCTTAAGTTTTCCTCAGATGCTTCAAACTGTTATTAACTCAATAGGTAAAACATTTAGGTCAAACTACCGTAATTCTTGAACCTTTGGCTCAGCAGAAAAATTCCATCGGTTCCTGAAAGCATCAACTCTGTGCTTTGTCAGTGATATGAGGGTCGTGACGGTAATCCCAAGCAGGGCGCCACATTCAGCGCAGCTGCTGCGAAACTGTTCCTAGGGTTATCGCAGTGATCCTAATATCACTGAAAAGCGCAACTGTTGGAATTTTTTAATCGAGCAAGTGGTTCAGGAGTTGCGGCTGTTACAGATGTTGAAAAAAACGTCGCAAAACCTTACGTTTAATCGCTCTCTGGTCTCACGCTGACATCCTGTGTGACAGCTCTGTCTGTGTGTGTGTTTTAGCATTTTGTAACTGAACACATGGGAAATTTGAGTCTTGTAAGTTAAAAAAAATGTGGATACCTTCAGTACATGATGTAAAGGAGATAGGGCATGAATAATATATTTCTTATATTTGTAGATATGTCAAAACATCTTAAGTATTCGCAAAGTGAAAGCAAGAACCTAAATACACAGTCGACAGTGATGGCTGCAGAAAAGTGGGAGCTAGCTGCAGGAATAATTTGGGTTGATATTCCCGCAGCACTCGTCTTCATGCAGAGCTTCACAGCATTTCATCGCTCGTCTCATTTTCAGTCCTTTTTCCCTTTATCAACTCTCTCTTTGAGCCTACGGGACGTGAGAATGAGGCTGCTAAGGATGTTTGCAGAACATCCATAACCAATCAGTTACAGGCTCCATATCAGGCGACACGTGTAAACCAGTGTATTTGTGAGGGAGGTTATTAATAGTAATACGATGTTGGATTTACTCATTTAGAGCTGTGAAATTGTTTTATTTGTAACATAGTGAAATGAAACCATGAGGAGTGGGCATTAGAGCTGGTAAATCGTCTGTATTTACACACTGTTAGCATCAGAGAGAGAGACATCATTCATGTAAATAAATAAGAGAGTTAGACAATCACATGAGGTATCCTTCATGTTGTTTTTTTCACCAAACAATCTAAAAGATACACAGATCACTTCAAAACCAAGTATTCAGACCTTCATTGAGCTTATTAATTTGTCCAATAGAGCTCCATTAAAAACCCAAGTTTACTTAATGATTCATTTTATCATTTTCACTATTCATCCATAGCCGGTCCCCTCGCTTTTACTTTGGAAATTCAGCCACTGTAAACCAAGCTACACGTCCCACGTTTTCAGGATTTCAAGATTTCAGATTGCAGTCAACTGAGGTGTTTTCTTAGCCCTACTAATTTAAGTGCATAATCTTAGCTGCTGTGGCTGCTATAGGACAAACATGTTTTAGACAGACGAGAGATGATGACTGTGGCCGGCTGGCCTGTTTGTACTACTGTTTGGAATGGATCCAACTGTTGGGTTTTTCCCTATCTGTTGAAGACTGTCACTCCATTGTTTTCCTCAGTTGTGAAGAGGCTGTAAAACTTTTTGAAAGCAGTCCAGTAGAGTCAGAGAACATGTTGAGGATTTGCTGAACTGTTGGTAGGACTGACGTTCTTGTTGATGTTAGCTTAGTCCGGGTTAGCGAAACTGTCGTTGAAGTGGATGTACCTTTGTTGAACTCTGACACTTGAGAATAAACTCTCATACAATGTAATAGCATAGTAATGTGTGTGTATATGGATGAATACAGTATCCCCTTTTTTTTCTATTACAAAATGTCAAACAATTACTGAGAGACAGTTATCTTTAAGTTTATTGGTTATTATGCTTGAATAAGGACTATTTAGTCGTTTCATTTTGTTATTTAATAAATAACAGTTTTTTAGTTTAAAAAAAACTTTTAATAGATTTCAAAAATATTTGTTTTATTTTTTTAAATGACAGGTGGTCTAATAACTTTGTTAAGTAGTATATATAGTACCCTTATACCACCACATATACTTTTTTAAACATATACCCTGACATATAAGCTTCAAACGACCTGCATGAATGAATAACGGAAAAAAAGGTTCAATATTTCTTCGTGCTGCCTTATTTCCTCAGTGTTTTACTTCTCTCCTTCTTAGCGTCTTCTTTTTTCTATCACTTTCTCTCTGGTGTATTTCCTTCACTGATTCCTCTTTTTTTGTGCTTACTGCCTTTTGTCTTTTTGTTTCCTTCTTTCCTTTCTGCCTTCCTCCCTTGAGCGGCCAACAGATCTACAACAAGAACATGATCGTGGACACCTTCCTGGGTCAGGTGATCTTGTTCAGCGACCCCAACGAGCGCCAGGAGCAGCACACGCTTCACCTGCGCGACAAGGGCAGCCGCCAGGACAACGACCTCCCGGGCACGCTCACTGTGCGCCTCATCACGTCCACCACGCTCACCAACATCTGAAGCGGCAGTTTATACGATTACAATGATCGAAGCTCAAGGTGGCGTACGAATCGTGCCCGCCGTTCATCTTCGCCGTTCATCTTTTAACCGTCACGGGAGCTCACTGTGTCTTTTTTTTTTCCTGCCGCTTGCGCTCTCTGTGTGTCTCTGTTTTCTTTTGCTTCCTTTAGCTTCACAGGGTTTTATTTTTGAAGGCCTGCATCTGTATATCCTGATGGAAGCTGCCCATAGACGATACAGGGGGTTTGTACAGACTATTTTTTAAATACATTCCTGTCAAAATTGTTCATTATTCACGAATTTGTTCTTAAAGTAGCAAAAATCTCCATCAGAGCAACAGTTTAAGAAACTGATGAAGTTTTCAGATTTTTTTGCTGTTCTGACCCTAAATTACAGACTTGTTTTTCTTTCTTCTTATACTCAGACACACACACGTATACATGAATATAATACATATGCAGACATCTCTGCACTCTCCATGCATGTGCCACTGTTTCTAAGGGCTATGCATTGCCTTAAGGCTGAGTTTGTCTCTCCTCTTTGAGGAGACGAGGGGAGGGGGGTCATGTTGAATACTATTTATCTTAGCACAGCCTTGGTTTAGTTTTTTCTGTGTCTCTAAAAGTCTGCATTAAGCCCTGCTTTTTGCCATTGTGTTATCAGCTTCTGTCTCCCAATGTTCTTTTATGACTGTGAATAATCCTCCCGCCCAGCCAGCCAGCCCAACCACCCAGACACCTCAAGTCTTCAGCAGTTTGCCGGTGCTTTGGAGAGCATGCAGCAGTCTGTCACTTTTTACGTTGGACTTCAAAGCCAACAGCAGCTCTTCTCTCCCCTCGACTCAGTGCTTTTTCTGTGTTGTTCTGTGAGCGCACCCCGTGTGTGTGGAAGTCTTGCCTCCCGGTTTCCATCTCTAGCATCATTCGAGAATGCTTTGCGTCGCCGGCTGCTATGGACGATCTCTAAACTGCATGGCTTTTAAAAAGAAAATGAAAAAACCCAGAAACTCTCTGCCTGTGCTGCACATCTCTCTAGTCGTAGCTTAGCAGCCGGTGCTTCCGATAGTGCTACCCCCTTCCTCCTCCCCATGCAAACATCTTTCCAGTCCAGTGGAGTGCAACGATTCACCCTGACATAAATCAAGTGCTTTATGGGACCAAAGAGGAGCCAGGCCCCCTTTTCAGACCGGCCTAGCCTGGCCCGGCCCGGCCCAAGCCTAGCGACAAACCGCCACCCCCTGTGCCACATCATCTCTTAACGGCAACACCACTGCCTGACGCTTCCTCTGACTTGAGTCTGTCGGCCCGGGCCGAAGACTCACGCCACGTGATCCCGAAAGACAGCAGCTCTGCAAGCGTGAGTGTGTGAGACTGTGTGTGTGCGTGTGTGTGTGTGTTTGAGTGAATGTCATGTTATACCTGAAAGAAAAAGATCACAAAGGAAAGGTGTGAACCAAATAGAAAAAGGAACCTTTTTTGAAGGGAAAAAACACACCTTGCACTTTATTTCTTTAGCTTTGAGGGGTAAAAAGAAAAATCCTCAGAGACTACGGAGAGAGAGCAGTGCTTTAGCAAAGGAGACGTCCTGCCAAACAACCTGTGCCATCGCCTTGTTCCTGGCTTTGCCTCCACAGAAGGAAAACAGCTCGGATGAACTGTTGAATTCAGATGGTTTTGAATATTGAACCGACACTGGTACAGTTTAATCTCTTCTCTGATGACATTTCTCGCGTAGATCATGTGGCCATCCGATCCGACCTTTTACCATCCAGTCGGCCTCTTGTGACAGAAAATAACAGCCTGTGTTTTTTTGTTTCTCTTCAAAAGTGCAATCCAAGTTTTATAAACTTCTGGTTATTACGTTTTTCCCCTTAAGATTTAAAAATGTAAGTTATGGTCATTTTTAAGACACTTCCTTTGAATGTAAACCATTAGTGGACTAATCTCTCAGACAAAATATCAATCCCCCCCCTCCTTTTTTATTTTTAGTGCCCCTTTCCATGTCTTGAACTGTCACTCATGGCATTTAAGTGGTCACACATGTTTGTGTACAGCATCTTTATAAATGTGTCTTGCATGGGTTATTTTTCCAAGATATCCACAGCCTTGTATTGTACTGTTCAATTGTTACTCTATATATTTATTCTTTCTATCTCAGAAGTCTTGGAAATGCTAGTTTTGAGCAATGAGCATGTCTACACTAAAATGCACCTCATGTCAGTCTGATCATATCAGTCTATTTGAAGCAGTTGTGTCTTGTACTACAGTGATGCATTCATAATGCCTCTAGCATCTGTGAACATTAGCAGCAGTTGTCAACGACTATTTAGGTGCTATTTATCTTCTTCTTCGTGGTCTTTTTGTTGGTTACACTCTGAAAGAAAGTGAACGTCATGTAACACAAGACTGAATCTCAAGCGTGTTAACAGTGCAAGCAGCCGGTGTTGGAGACTGTAGTGCAGAGCAGTGTAAGATTAGACAGCCTGCCGGTTTTTATTTGCAGAGTATTTCCTCTTTTTTCCGCCAATCAGTTTCATGGACTTCTCTAGAAAACCGGCAAGCACTGCAACATAAAATTGATCCTGAAGTTGGAACCTGTGACTATGGGAAGAACAGAGGTTACTCCGGCTTTCACCACTTAATGTTTGGCTCCTAAACTTGTTTAAATAAAGGCTGCCTCTGTGGTGGTATCGATGCAGAGCTCCCTCCTAACCAACACCTACTGTGAAAAAGAGGTGTTTGGGTAAGCAAAGAAGGCTTTCTCCCTCCCTCACACAGAGAGTGGCCTACTGCAAGTCCCAGCTGTGGTTAAATTAGTTTGTTTAAAATGAGTTTCTCTTTGTCCAAAACAGTATAAAGATCATTTTTGTCTGTGTGCTAAAAAAAATTCAGACAGCTCAGATAAATGAATTTATTGCGAAAGATTATCAGTGCCAAATGTGTGCACGGGTGTTGTGATGCAGAGCTTTTATTTTTCCTGAAAAAGAAGGATCTTTTGATCTTTGGGGTATTTTCTGAATCCTTAAAGTATTTTCTAACCACCACATATTGTTTTTCCCACACGATAAAAATTTTCAACCTTTAAGTTGCAGATGTAAATTAGAAAAAAAACACTAAGGCAAAAACTGCATTTCATATAATGACCACTTGGGGCTCCAAAACGAGTCATTGTGCTCTGTTAAAAATGCCCAAGTTTACAGAATTAAAAAAGAATGTGTGTACGGTCCAGAAACCGATTTCTGTCTTCGTATCGAATGAATGGGAGGTGATTGTTCATACTCATCTGTTTGGATTTGGTAATGCTTAAAATTTAGGGATGTGGTCGCTTTGTTTGCAGACAACAGCTGTAGTCAGCAGCTGTCTGCTAGACTTCAACGCCACTAATTTGTGTCACCAAACTAAATCACTCGACCTTGTTTTTGCTCTTGGTGCCTTTTGGTGAATTTTAATGGATTATCCAAAAACTCCACTCCATCGTCTTTTCTAAATTCTGGCTCCAATAAAATACCATAATCGTGGCCAAAACTCTCAAGTGAAGGCTTCAAAAATGCTGAATCTACAAACTCAACTGTGTCCAATTCCATCTTTTATATACAGTCTATGTAAATGACCTGCATCCTTCTTAAATTAATGCAAATTTAACCAGACTTGATCAGAAACATACTGATGCTGATTAACAAAATTGTCAAGGCTTCACGAATAGAAAATAGCTTGAAAGTAATTTTTTAGTGTTCTTATACTGTGCAGGAGACTAAAAATCTTTTGTTGAAATGGTTCAAGATTTGAGGATTCTGGAAATGCTTTTGCAACCTTAAATGTCAGTGTTCTGGGCCTTAAAGTTATTGCCTGGGATTTATTTTTCAGAAAACACAGCCTCTGCTCTGTGAGTGAAATATAGTTGTCAGATATGAAAGATATAAGATACAAAGATATAAGCTGGAATCAGACAAATAACCTCTCCTGATAAACATGTCGCTGTGACAGGCTGGAGTTTTGGTGTTGTAACCAATGAGGTTCCTTACAGACAGATCACATGGGACTCAATTAGCCCATGTGGTCCCCCTCCCCCTCCCCAATCATCAGTCTGTTTACTGCAGGTTGACACGAAATGCACTGCTTGTTGCCCAGCAGTGTTCCTTATCCGTGATTCCCGTGGATGAAACCAGTGTATCTTTGGCATTACTTGCACAAATGTGTAAGTTAAATGGGATGGATGGTTGTGGATGTGCTTGGAAGGCAGGAAATGACCAAACCAGATTCTCTCCTACTCTCATGTGTAATTCCTAAAAATGCCCGAGCTCCTCAGCCTGTCTGTAGATCCCTGGCACCTTTCAGAGGAAGTTCATTCCTACCACTTGTATACATAGAAATAGGCGAGGGTAGAAACACAAATCGATCAGTAAATGAACACCTTCAGGTCTGTCTTTACTGCGACAGACTGCTCTGCTTTTCTCCAACTCGTGAAGAAGACCACAAGATACTTAAACTCCACCACTTCCAAGATACTTAAACTCCACCACTTCCTGGAGTAGTACTCCACCCTTTTCCACCATGGCCTGAGACTCTGGGATGCTAATTCTCACCCCATCCGTTAGCATTCGTGAATGGCGTGAGTTGCAGTCAGTCTCTGTTTGTTAACCCTGCGATGGACTGGCCATTTGTCCAGGGTGTGCCTCGCTTCTCACCCAGTGAGAGCTGGGATTCGGATAAGCAGTTAGGAAAATGGATGGATGGATGTGGCCCTTATTTTTTTGTTGTTGAGTATAACAGCAGATTAGTGAAGGGAGATTATTTTTCATGAACTCTGACAGGGATTTTATTTCCCCCTGAGTGTCCCTTTGGCTGATGCCAGTTCTGTACTGTGAGGTTTCCGATCAGTGGTTCGCGGCTCCGGCTGTTTCTTTATTCGTACAGAAGTGACGCAGAAATATAACGGCTAACACTGAAGCTGACAGCTGCGACACAAGGGAGTATTTAGGCACTAGAGTCAGCAATCATAAGAGTAAGGAGTCCGAGCCCCAACTCATGTGCCAAAAAAACAGGTGTTTTATTTTGAAGAGATGCATTGTGGGTGATGGAGTGTTGGAGTTGGACAAATGCTTTTGTTCTTCACTACATGCCCAGCTTTGTTTCTGCCTTTTGTCACCGTGTCGATCATCGTAATTGTTGCACATTGTAATCCTTTTGCCAAAAGTGTTTAATGGCTTTCACTGTTAACCACCACACAGACACGCACACACAAACACAAGCACACACTAACACACACTTACACAGACCAGGCTTTGTTGGAGTGTCTGGACCTTTTTTGATAGTTGCTGTAAAGCTTATCAGTCTTCTGTGTAGATTTTCTGCATGGCCACGCCAAAGCAGGTTTGAAGAAACTGTTTGAATGAAGCCGAATTACTTACAGCGGCGGCGACTTTTGTACGAATCCAAAAATGCCAGTGCATGTAGCAAAAACACTTCAGAACTGCTCGCGCCACCACGAATCACAGAGTGTTCATTTTCAGTTCTCAGAGTGCCGTAAAAACCCACTTGCTACTTTGATAAACATACTGTGTGAAGTAAAAGGCTTGTGTTGCACACTTGCATGCATGGAAACAGTAACCAGTTTTCTAATATTTTGTATTTAGTATCCAGCAGTATACAGTATGTATATAAAAGTAGCAGGAACTTATTCGTTTTTATCATGAGATCCATCTTTTTGGTGGATGCTTATATCCTAGACACTGATTTCAAGTGGATGCAGTTTGTGTTCACGACCTCTAGTGATCAGCTAGAATGCGTAAAGGAATCAGATTGTTTCCCTTATTCCATCTCCCATGATGCCTTGTGTGAGTTACAGTTAGATCCATAAGTATTTGGATCTTTTATCTTTACTCCTGTAAACCACCAAAGTGGATTTAAAGTCAATCAAACAAGATGTGATTGAAGTGCAGACTTTCAGCTTAAATTCAAGAGTTTTAACAACCGAATTGCATTATTTCAGAAACTCTTGGGTTGCTCTTGCAGTTATCCATTCACGCAGAGACTATTGCCCTCTATACTTCATAATCATCCTGCTACTTCTATCAGCAGTCCCATCATCAATAAAACTACAGGTCCTTGGTTCTTCTGGAAGCCATACATGCCCCTTGCACAGTATTTTCTCCACCACGTTTAGAATTAAAAAATATGGACGTAGCTTCTGTGATGTCACCCACTGGTTTCTGAAGTCTTGTTTTGATTGGTTGCACCAAAAAAAAACAAAAAACAGGTGTGACAAGAAAATGTGGGTGTGACTGAATCATAAGTTTGGAGGTTCTTTGGATGTTTTATCTGCTTGATTTGTCATGAAAAACCACAAAACTGCTCATCAATCAACTGTTCGATTACTTTTGAGCCTCTGAAAAAAGGAACTATGTTTAAAAATGTCCTGAACAGTTAATACAGCATTTTTGGTAAAGCCCTTTAATTGCACTCAAAGTCTATACGTCAGTCACATCTTGATTATTTGATGTAGAAACTCACCGAGGTAGGGTAGAGAAGCAAAATTACAAAATCTGTGTCATTGTCCAAGTGCCACTCACCTGCCTCTAATTGGGGCATAAGAAACTTATGACATAGATTGATTGGGGACTCTTCAAGCAGTTTGCAGGTGTCTCGTGAAATTGAAAGGACTACACAATGATCAAGCACACCTTTCATACATGCAGAAGAAAGGGAACAATCCAGAGATAAAGAAGGCTTAGGAGAGCATGCATACAAGGCGGAGAGAGGGAAAATGAAGATGAGTGAGAGGTCAGGACTGCTGATGATTCAGCACAAAGAAGCCTGAGTGAGCCTCATCTCTTAGGTCTGCCTTCTCTTCTTCTCTGGTATGAATAAGCAGTTACAGCTCCCAAATCTTTAAGAAAAGAGAAGACACCTGTGGTAATGATGCACACAAGGTTCGATGGAAGTAGGAATCAAGTGAAAGCTTGTTGGATTTGGAGCGTTTATCATTTCTAGACAGATCGACTGCTTGCGTGCTGATCTTACAGCGTCGTCAATTTGCTGCATGAGTCTAAATTGGAGTCGAGGAGCGGCTACACCAGATATCACGTTTATCCTAACGACAGCATCATGTAGGGCGTACTGAAATTTGACACTCTGACATTTTTAATCTGAGCTCGAAGTCTTGTCCACTCAAGGAATGAGCTTGTGATTCTTCTTGTATTTTTCTGCTGATGTTTATTAACTGGAGACTGGAATACCTACTGCATGGTGACTCTTCTAGAAGATGCTATGGTCTTTATAACAAGTATCTTTTATCAGTATTTTATAACCTTGTTAATTTTATATATCCACTCCCAACTGCTGTGTTTACTGATAGCTAGGTATCAGAGAGCCGTGCTGTACGTTCTGTACTGTGTGCTTGTCTGTGTCTTCTTTTTCAGCGTGAGCTTTACTTTTTGTTTTGTTTTTTTAACGCGTGTTCGTTTTAATTTGGTTCTCGGTTACACTGTGGTTATTTTATAGCTAAGATCTGAAATTATTATTTTTTCTTTTGTATTTAATGTCAACTTGTGGCATGACTTTGAAATAAAACGGGAAAACTTATTCTGGGTCTGTCATCATTTTTGCAGTTTTTGCAAATTTAACTCAAAGGTGAGTACGTCTTTTGTTACAGCATTTAAAATGTCAATTTAACACAACAAACTTACCTAAAAACTGACTGCAGACCTCCGCCACAGCAGCATTCAGTCTCAGAATAGGCATGTAGCCGTCCTCTTCCTTCTGAAGTTGATCACCTTCTCTTTGGTCTTATTTAGAGGTGGGCCATCCAAATGCATGATAGGATCAATGCTTTTTTGTCCTCTTAAGTTCAGTGTGTAGCGCACTGAATTGTGTTAAATAGATCATTTTTTTGGAAATGAAAATAAGCACTATGAAAAATGTCTGGGTCGACTTCTATTGTTCGACACAAAAAGCTTCAAAGTCCTTTAGAGACACCCACATTTACACTCCAGGTCTCCAAAAACCCAGTTTCAAAATACAGTATATAGTATCGGGTCGACACCAGAGTTTGCAGTATTGCACAGCGCTAGTTTTATTCACATTCAGAAGCAGACTACTCCACAAAATCATCCACTATAGTGCTCTGTACTCCCCCTCCTGCCCATCGCTAAATCATCCAACCACTGCAGCGTCAGAGTATTTCTGTAGGTGGCATGACTCAGAGAAAGCACAGTCAGCTGTGGGCCTGTCTTTCAGGTAGCCAGTAATCCATGAGCTGGTACCCTGGATTTGTAGTTTTGTAAGTTTTATAGCTTTTCCGAATGATAAAGAACTCCACCATGGCTATTCACCAATGTAATAAAAAAAATAGATAGACAGATAGAAAGGCACTATAAAAACCTGCTCTGGAGAATAAAATACGAAAAAGATCACAGCCCTATGTAAAGTGTGAATGCATGGGAGGAGCGATGTTTGCACAAACAGAGCTGCCTTGTCATGAAAAGGGAGCAATGTTCTATACTTAGAAGAAAAAGAACAAACTAAAGCATCGATCCAACACAATACCGACACTGATATCTACACTATTGATAAGTGGATCATTTAGTCCTTTGAACACTGAGCCATAATTTTTTAGTTTAGAGCCCTGTCACATTTTCAGACACTCGGTATCAGCTGTTGATGATTCCTGAAAATCATCACACAGCAGAAATTTTGCTGAAATATATTTAAACTATTAAAATAAATCTAAATAAACGGTGAAGTTGTGACACATGAGCATTTAAATAGTTCTCTCCGCTAAGAAACACAAAATTGGCCTGATATCAGCTCGGCGCACTCTGACTTACTCAGGCAAATGGTGAAGAAGACAGAAGAAAACTTGGACGTAAGTTATGAATAATTAATGACAAAATCTGTGAATAATCATTTGAACTTTGCTGTGTTATATAAAAGTATAGGATGAGCTCTCACCTGGTGCCTGATTTTTGTTCTCCACAACAGAAATTAAAAACTGATTTTTCAGAACAGGAAATTTAAAAAGCCAGATATTTTCAGATTAAAAGATGATGGAGGCCCTTCATATGGTTACGTGTAACAATGTAACTGTATATATCAGGGATGTCAAATTTATGTTACATCGTGGGCCACATACGGCCCACTTTGACCTTAAGTTGGGCGGACCAGTGAAACTCCACTATATGGGGTTAGGGTTTAGAAATTTAACTAAACATTTAATCCTTGAGATATCTTAATATGAGTGAAAGAAGTGCAATTTCAACAGTGTGCCTCTGCTATATGATGTGTAAAATAACAGAAAAGGTTCTGGTAGCTCATTGCCCACACTGTCCTGTATTTATAATCATTTTTTTCTTTTTTTCCTATGGTAGAAATTTTCCTATTTAGCATTTTCTGTCATTTAATTGTTTATCCATCATGTACCTGTTTGGTGATGAAAATTCTGTAAAACTGTAAAATACAGTTAAAAGTGCAAAATCTACGTACTCCTTCATATTTCCCAAAGCCTTCCAGTGGGCCATATTGGAGATTTTGCTAGACTGAATCTGGCCCCTGGACCTTGTGTTTGACACCCCTGCTATATGTAACATATTTATTTAGAGCTGAATTAAAACAGTGTTATTTAGATCCATGCATCTGTCGTGGAGCACTGAGATTCATTACAAACCTGAAAGACCTCACCCACCACTGTGTGTTGTACCCTCAGGTTAGATGAATGGGTCTAAACAGTATACAAAGGGACACAGGGGAGGTTCTGATCATAAACAAGACACAAAAAGCCCGATAAGAATCTACACAGTTTAAAACCTGCGCATCAGACTATCTGCATTCCCTTTAAAATTCATACCAGAACCAGAACTTGGAAATCATGACCTGGTTCACCTCCCTCTTCACCTCCTTCCCCCAGCTGATCCCTGTACAGTATGTGCCACCAACAAGCTCCACCCTCCAAGCTAATCAGGATCAGCAGCCATGAATGAGACGCAGCGAGAGAGTCTTGAGAGTCCCGTTACTGACCCAGACATCAGACTGTGAGAGGGCCTCAAGCCACCTGCAGGAGGCTGCGACCACAACGCAACCAGAAGAGAAGAAGTCTGTTGGAAAGATCTAAGAAAAAGACAGGAGCAGAGAAAACTACTTCATTCTCCAGTTTCTTCTCCAGCCCTTCTTCAGCCATTGTGTTAACTTTGGGTAGAAGGCAACAGAGGATAGAAGAGAAAAATAGTGGATCTTATGAATTGTGCTGAGAGGTAAGTGGGGCAGGCGAACATGGGTTGAGGCCTGAGGGCTTATTAGGCCAGAGGGCCGCTGCTCTGCTGTAGCTTTAGACCAAAGCCTCTTATTGCTCACTTCGTCCTGTGCCAGCACTTAAAGCAGCCATTATGTTTCCCTCAAAATAAATAGTTCTGGCAGCACTGTGTATTTATTCCATGAAGTCTGGATGGTTTCTTCTAAATTAGATTAGAGATCACCTCTTGTCACATAGGAACGTTTTTAAGTGTCTCTGTGAGAGCAAAAACCAATGAAAGCGGCACAGAAGAACATCATTCATGCATTACAGCAGGTTAGAGAGGAGCATTGAATACAAACATCAAACGCTGAGAGCTTTTTGAAACTAAATTATGGCAGCAGGAGGTTCTCCCATTGAAGAAGATGAAACTAGAGAATGGCATTTTTAATTTGATAATCCCCGAACTGATTAACTGATTGTTTCAGCTCTTTACTCAAGCCGCTCCTTTTCTAGCACATTTTGGACGGTTTTCAACCACATTTATGAGACCAAACGGACTTAAAGTGTAGATATTCTCAGATGGGGGGCATTTAACAGCTGTTTCAGAGCTCAATAATTTTATTTTTATGCAAAATCAAGATGGGATATGTGAGGAAAACACCAAGAAGTCGCAAAGTTGTACCAGCGAGTTTCCCTGTGATCCAACAGAGAAAACATATCTAACACTATTATAAGAAAAATGTTTGAAACCAAAGGGTGGAGCCTTTGCTGCAAGGTCATTGTAAAGAGTTTAGATATCTTTAGATTTAGGTCAGTTTAAATATGAAGTGAGTAGCCCAGCGGCAGACTGGTGACCTCTCTAGGGGGTACCGTACCTGTCCCCCTATGACCCAATGCTTGGTTGGATTGGGCCATGCTGGAACGCAATAAATCACTTGTGCACATATACAGCACACATGGGCCTTCTCAGAGATTGCAGTCTTTAGAGAACTATATGATTGCAGTTTGTCAAATTGGCCCCAATGTACACCATTTAATCAATTTTATTGGCGCACCATATGTTTGACATATAAAAGTTGGATCCTAGAAAGAAGTAGGGATACAGTTGTGGTATTAAAAAAGTAAAAAGTACCTTTAGATGTTGCTGACGTGCCCAGTTTGAGTATTTTTATTGACTTTTGAGGTTCTCCTATGTTGTGTTTTGCAGACACTGAAGCACTTGACCTCATGGAAGCGAGTCTCCTGAACTCTCTTGATCGATGATGAACGTTGCGCGCCCCTGTGCGCCGGCACCTGTGTATCCCTGCCATGTGAGTCACACCGGACGCATGTGCTGTACAAACACTTGTTCGAATAGCACTAGAGGCCACACACACAGATTAGCAGCCGGGGACTTAGATTTGTTTCAGCCGTTACATGAAAATCTCAGACCAGAGTGACTCTGGGTCTCGTAAGAAGAAGAGGTTGAAGAAATAGTTGTTAGGCAGAAAAACAGCAGGAAAGTTAATATGTTATGTGCAATTTCTATTAGTAAACTTTTTTAAATTTTGGCAAGTGAAAACAGAGAAAAAATTTACAATTAAACTTTCAGTCGCCCAGGGACAGCTGATTATAACACTAAGACACAAACAACATTTGGCAGGTGCTTAATTATTCAATCCAGATCTGTCAGCCTTTTATGGTCTATCAGCCAGTTTGTAGCCTCATCACTCGTGAAGCTAATGTTGGTTTTCTATTCAGTCCCCTGATTTCATGCAGATTAGAATATCTCAACATTGCCATTGAATTTTTAAGCGTTTTCCTCTGGAGCCACAAACATGAGCTTCATGTTTTTAGTTTTAGTTAAATATCATAGCATCTATTAGCAAGGCTGTGGGAAGGAGGGGTGCTGCAGTACTCCCTATCACAAAAGGCAGACATCACAGCACCATCAAATGCTCCCAAATGCACACATACTGCAGACAACAGAACTTATAAACAAAAAAAACACATCTTTATTGGGGCAAGAGTCCAAAACTCCAGACTGAAAATGAGGGGAAAGCTCACCGGCAGACAAAAAGTGCAAACAGTCAGTGTTACAGAACAAGAAAACAAGCAGTTGAGGGTTTAATTATACAAAAGGGAAGATGGGAAACATCAGGGGAACACAGCTAAAAGTAATCATGGAAGACAAGTTGAGGGACTATTAAAAAAAGTCAAGAACAAACTCAGCCGAAAATGTATAATAATAAACAAAAGAATAGATAAGGGTGTTTAAAAAAAACGTTATACACTATTCCTGATGTGTGTCAGAAAGTAGTGATTTTTTTTTTCACTAGCATCGTGGTAAAATGATGTTATCTAGTAGTCACCAGTAGTTAAAAATGGTGCATTTTTCAAAATGAGCGATCAGCTGAGATCTGTCAAAACCCAAAAGAGTAATACAAAAACATTATTTTTTATTTTTGTTAGCAGATTAAGTAGCTTCATCCCTTTGAAAACTCTTAGAATTGTCACCGGTGGCCTCACCTGACTGATCATTCGGCAAATAAAATCATGGTTTCAATCTAACACACTGCATGATAGACACACCTTTCCCCAATGATTGTTATATGCTTTGCAAGTTCGGCTTTTGGGCTGGTAAAATATATCAACAACAAGGGTTGTTTTATTTTTATTTTTTTTCTTAAGAGATTTTGTAGTTTCAAGACTGGCCTACTTTTTAATGGTTTCATGATAAATTTTCTCACCTGTTTATGAGCCTGATGTTTGCATCTTGTCATAATATATTGGGCACGATTGATGTAATATTGTGCCTCAGCTGTGTGAACAGTTCCGTTATGATTTGGCTCTTTATTCTTGTCTGCTGTGTGCAGCGGGGGTTCTGGTAGTTGCAAGAGTGGCTAAGATCTACTATGATGTATGGATTAAGGACAACAGGGGGAGGTCGAGCTGAAGGTAGCAGAGTAGAAGGTGTTGAGATTTAAATTGGGAGTGGACAGTTCAACTGAGTACATCGGAGGGATGGCTCAGGTTGAGGGGTTTGCAGACAAATTTAGGGAAGGACTGCTGAGATGGTTTGGACATGTACAGAGGTGGGAGAGTGGATATGTCGGACAAAGGATGTTGAAGATTTATGAATGTAATGAAGGTGGACGTGCAGAGGGTTTGTGTGAGGCAGGGGTGAGGTGGAGGCAGGTGATCTGCTGTGGTGACCCCAAAAGGGAGCAGCTGAAAGAAGAAGAATTTAGTGATAAGGATTTAAGTGGTGTTGTAAAATTTCTTGTACTCTTGTGAGCAAAATCGCTTGAACTACCAAAGTATTTCTTATACCTGGCTGTCCTCTAAGCTCCAAAGCACTTCCTCTTTTATTTCTCCCTATAAATGATTTAGGTTCTACTTTAGGAACTTTTTTATCTTATTTTTTCCCTCCTATTTTCAATATTACCCCAATATATCAGTATTGTGTCTCGCTCATAAATATGTTAAGGTTCTGGTGAATTGAGCCAACTTTTGTCCTGTTTCTGCACAGAAATTCAAAGTCAGAGAGTTTGTTTACATGGCGTTGCTTATCCTTTGCTGCTATGAGAATAAATGGGGATTATCGCTTGGATCCTTTATTATATTATTATTACTTTTTTTTATTAAACAAGGCAGTGTTGGTAAGCAGGCAAGAAATATTGAATTATATACCGCTTTTCACACCCAGGAATTGCAAAGTGAATAAAACAATCTAAAGCAGCATTTTGAAAAGAAAACAGGACATAAAAATTCACAAAAAAGTCTTTTGGACTAAAGTTACAGCAGAACACAGAAAATAAAATTGGTGGTTAAGAGTTGTGCAAGAATTGAAAACCTGAAAAGACAATTTCTTAAAAGCAGGACTGCTGCAAACATTTGATTAAATTGTCAGAGCAAACAGGGACATCTTCCACTGCGTTTTAAGAGATCGACCTCGGAGGTTCAGGAAATATAAGCGGAAAACTAAACTAAAAACTAAAACTGAGTGAGGAAAATATTTTAGTGAACTGAAATATTAGTACGAAAATAAACAGTGTGTGTACTTACAAAATTAAAATAACATAAAAATACACAGGAAAATCATTTGGTTTCTGTATTTTTTTGTCAACATATGTCAACAGATATCAGCCTGTTAATGCTTTAAGTAGTGTATAAGTAGCTTTAAATGTTGTATAACTTCAGGTATTTCACAGGAAAGGAAACAAATTAATCTGGGAGTAATTTAAGTCCTTAATTTTAAGGTAATTTTGCAGTAAAACAAACTATTTCTTCATCTTACATTGTAAATACACCTCACTTTTCAGGACAGTTGAATAAAAGAACATCAATCATGCACATTGACATAATGAATGCTAAATAAAGATGTAAAAAAATTAAAATGGGGAAATAGTGTTTGTTTTTCTGCAAAAATAACATAAAATTGCACGTGCATTACTTAAAAAAAACTTGCACAGTACTTAAATTTACATAACAGCCTAGTAACTTCTTTTTTCCTGTAAAAACTCACTCAGGACCCCTTTATTCTAGTTTGCCTACTTTTCAGGAGATATAATCGCATGTAACTTCAAATAAAATGCATTGAAATTCCATCTGATTACAGTGGGATTACACCCTTAGTTGCTGGCTGTATTATAAAGTGGGACCAATTTTTATAATGGAAAGAGTCACCTTCTCCATGACATTACATCATAGTTTGCCCAAATGTACCTTTGCATTACTTGCTGTACCTTATTTATTTTTCTTTTTATTCTGTTTAATTATACTTGTATCTTTACTAAGTCCTGTTCCTGTTTTTTATTTTAAAAAATTCCCTTTCACTCTTAAAAAGTGTTTGAATAAGTACTTATATTTAAAATAAAATAAAATAAAATGAAAAATAAGGGGAATAATGTGAGGCCACGATGACTCCAGTCCACATTGTAAAGTCAGGTGGAGAGCTAAGTGTCTGTGTTTGAGACTGTTGCCAGATTGGCACCCTGTGGTTCTGGATTAGAAGCTCTGTCTTGGTCTAAGCTGAACATATTGTGACTGGTAATTAACTGCACGCTGTATATCATCTATTCTAGTGCCCTTCAAAAGCTTCACTTCAACAGATTAAGCTTATTTTTTATATGCATATAATCAGACTTTAATACAGTTTTCTTTGATTTGCAGTCTAAATAAATGTTAATAGATTTATGAGAGCTCCAATGGGTATTTAACAGATTTAGCCCCTCCCCCGTGACATGGTTTACCTTCATCACTCATATCCTCTGGGTTGTTCAGTTTTTTTTCTGGCCACACAGACTATTTATATTACTAATGTGTTTGTTTTTCCCTCAGAATGAATTAGCAGAGAAGCAGTCATCTTAGTTTTATTTCTCCATTCGCCCACCTCATTCATCTTGTCTTTAATAATTAATTCAAACCAATCTATTTGTTTTATAACAGCTCCAAACCTCGCCCTGTTTAATTAGCTTGTGTCACTCATAACTCCAGTAGTTTTTCTGTGTGTGTTATAGTTGGTACATGCTTCAAAATACAAACCTTTAAAGACTAACAATTCCTCTTCTATAGTTCCTGAGACAAAAAGGCCACTATAAGCATGTATCCCACAATATGTAACAGCCACATCACCTTTAATATAAATGAGAACAAAAAAAGTAAGACAGCCTAACGTGGGAGGAAAAAAATGATTCAGCAGTCATAGCTGCAACAACTATGCCTCGTACTTAAGCAATGGGATTAGCCCCAGGAATCCCAGTAAGCCTTTAACAGCCCCTATCAGACCCTTTAAACTCTGCGCCCGCCCCCTGTTTCCATCACCGGTTCAACCACAGGACTGTGTGTCTCTGCTCTGAAAGGACTGATGGTGGTCAGGAATGAAAATCAGACCTTTTGTTCACTTTCTCATTTTAGATCTCAGACCTCTTATGGCTTCTAAAACCCATCACGAACTATAGCACGTCTCTGATCTAGTTTATTTAAGTGTGTAATATGAAATGCGTCTGGTGTGCATAGTCTCTGCAACTTTTATAGTGATTTTTATGGCACACCGCTCTACCACAAATGCAGTCCATTGCCCTTTGAGCTCAGTGGAGCTTTTTGAAGCTATAGAGTGAGATGTTTTCATTAGGAATGGGTGGAGGCTCAAACAGAGCTAAAAGATTCTAAAATTCAACATGAATTTAAATGAATGATGATAATGATAATACTGCTCTGTATTGGTGGGAGTTAGCCAAACATGTTCACCATAACAGCTTTGTGGGTGATAAGAAACCTAATGTTTGTGTCAGGATGGCTTAGATTTGCTCCCAATTGCTCCAAAAATAAATGAATGCAGTTATAACTAATGTCAGCTAATGCTGACATACTCTCATTTTGGCAACTTGTTAGTCTTCAAAAATCGTCCTTGTTTCAGCTCGTTTCAGACTGGGGGAAGCAGCCAATCAAAGGAAATCTGGCTTAAAATAAGAGGAAGTGCCTATTTTGAGTAGAGTCCTAGTATAGAGGTGGAAAAAGCATAATAAATCATAATAAATTAAAAGTAGATGTTTTTTCTTGGTCTCAACCACTGGTTACAAAGAACATGAAAAACTTGTGTATACCGTTTTTTTTCCTCATCTGTTCTCTTTTTTAGTCATTAGCCAAAGAAACCTGTTGAACGGTCTTTGTTTTGGTGACTTTCCCTCAAACTGTGTGTATAAAAATGTGTAATTCATACTTACGAAGCAGATGTAGTCTGTTGTTTCAAAGTTAATGTGATGTCTGTGACTGGTTTCCTTTTAGAGCCCACATATGGTGACTTCTGATGACCTGGAATCAACACGAGGCTGAACCATGGTCATTCTGCAACAGGTGGGTCCTGTACCTTAGAAATGGTTCTGTTTGTTCTTTAGCTGCCAGTTTGTTCCTTCAGTTTCTGAAAATCTACAGAACCCTCGTCTGCAGACATTCACTTCCATCCTGTTTGTCCAGTCCGTGTATTAAAAGTAAGTTCTTAAGTTCATTTCTGTGCAGATGTTCTGTGGGAATTATGGATGGACATTGATGGAAAAAGCCAGGTGATATTTTTTCCTTTGCTGATATATTTTTTAAACTTTAGGTGGAGTTTCTGTTGGTGTCCATGTTGTACTGGGACCTGGTTAGACGTTGACATCAGCAGTTTATTAGTTGTAGCAGAGAGGCACAGATTTTACTTTAAAGGAAAATAGTCTCAGTTTCTGGTTTGCATCAAACTTTTTGCTGTTTCCCTACCTCTCTCCGAGTAGTTGGAGAGTATTTGCACCCCAGCTGATATCACCGAAAGTCTACTGGAGAACAAAGCAATTACAAGGAACTTTTCAATGCATCACTCGCCAAAAGATTTTTACGTAGCGACCAGTGGACCAGTGTTTTTGCCAGTGGAGAAAAAAAATTTGCATGGATCCATAAGTCAAAAGTTTGGGTTACTATCTCAAAATTTTGAGAAAATAATTTGAAATTTCATATCAGATGGTTTAATTATCTAAAGTCTAAGTCTTCATAGATGCTGACTCTACAGTAACATTATTTTTTGGAGAAAGGCTAAACAGACGAGTGTTTTTTATTTTTTTGTATGTCAGTTAGAATATTTGTTTTATTTGTTGTCTAATTGCAGAGACTCAGGAGAAGTTATTTGTGCCGAGGATTAGAGTTGAGGTTAGGGTGATCAAGCTTCAGTGAATTTGTATTGTGATGGTTTCTTTTTGATTTTCCACTGAGGTACAGAGCTTTCCCTAATGATTTAAACCTCTACCATATATACAAACTTGATACATGGTATTCTGTGTTTAATTATTAAAGAAGGGAAAATTAAAATCAATTTGGTAAGGGCTCAGAAGTCTGTAGGTGAAGATCTGAGCACAGCAGCACTTTTTTACTGTCTGTCTGAAGGATAATTTGGGATTTATTGAAGAAGGGCAGAAGGTTACTGAACTCGTTCATTTTCCTCTTCCATATTCTTATTATTAGATGCCATATTCTCTACATCAACCTTGCAGGTGCCTCTGTTCATAAAAGATTGGCTTAAAGTCCAGATTGTGGCTCTACTACTTTAACACAAAAAGCATAGTTTAGGTCTCTTTAGCATCAACTCATGCAAGTAGGTCAGTTTAACCTGACATTTCAGTGTCTTATGGGAACGTTTGTTTGTTATGGTGGGCCAGCCAGCAGGTTTAATGATTTTAAATTAAATGAAAATGTAAAAACAAACAACTGAAAATCAAATTGTGAGAAAGAATGATTTACTCAGCGTGAGCTCCACAGTCCTGACACACTAAATATAGCAAAAGCTGGGCAGTTACCTCATATCAAGCCATCAATAGTTTCCCTTTCAATAACTAGAAGCCAGTGCCTTTTTCCCCCGAGAGTCCTGCAGGGCACGACTCAGACACTCCTGCACCGTTTCAATCTCAGCTCAGAGCCACAGCTATGAATCTCATTCAAGTGGGAGACATCTGGATGTTGTTAAATGGAAGCAAAAATAGCATCTTTAAGGTCACAGTCTAGACTGTGGGGATGAACACTGAGCATTGTGCTGCAGTGTTATGATGAGGTTTGTACCAGTTCCCCTTCTGATTTACATCTAAATGACACCCCGTGTTTTTCATTCATTGGCAAAACACAAAATGACCTCTGTGCTGACACGTCTAAGATTATATATGCAGTTTTTTAGGGTCGACTGTGTTCATCTCTAGGGGGCTTGGTTTTCATAGTATGTCTAATGGCACAGTCAGTGCCATGATTGATTGATTGTTTTGTACATTTTAATACCCCAGTTACTGCTGTAGCAACCCAGCTCATGCATGGTTTTTGCTAAATGCTGGTTCCACCTCAGGAAAATTAAGCCTTATTTGTTGTTACATAGGGTTACCTAAGTCTCAGTGTTACATCATGGCCTTTCTGGTGGATGTGGTCAAGTTTAAATCCTTTTTCAGGCTAAATCCTCAAAAATTTAATTAGTTGGCAGCTGAAAAACTGGGTAACTGGGTGTGTGGTGCAACTGATTTCCTGGTTATCCAACACATATATTCAAATAGCTGAATGCAGACAATGAGACCGTAACAAATGTCATGTACAGCTAAAGCACACGCAGCCCATCAGCTTTTGCAGCTGTTACAGGCAAAACCTGATGTTTTCTGCTCAAATTTCAAAACTAACATCTAGGAATAAAAAGAGTTAAAGTATAAGTATGAGATAAGAAATTATAAGATTACAACAGCTGCACTCTTCGGTTACAGAATTTTTTTTTTTAACAAGTGCTCTGAACTTTCTCAGGGAGATAAAAAACATTCAGCTTCAGTTTGCTATGAGTGTTATTCTATTACTTCCTGCAGTCTTTAACTAGAGTTTTGTAATCCAGGGGGACTATGTGTGGCTGGACCTTAAAACGGGCCGGGAGTTTGACGTCCCCGTGGGAGCCGTGGTCAAACTGTGCGACTCTGGACAGATCCAGGTTCTGGATGATGAAGGCCGGGTAAGTCTGCAGAAAAGCAGGAAGGACCTGAAAGCAGGACTCCAAGGTAGACTGCGTAAACAAGAGAAACTAGAATTTAAGTTTTTCAAATATGAAAACAAAGGAGACTGCATAGATACTGTGATAAGGACTACACAATGAGTACACAAGTAATAAGAACTAAAGGCCAAGAACAGAGTAAAAAAATCTGAAATTTATAAACTAAGAGCTCTAAACGCCCAAGCTTAGATTCTAATTAAACCAAGAATACTTAAAAATAGACCTGAATTCAGAGTCCAAACCTCCGACTGTGTTTTACTGTTGCACACTTGTTTTGTATTAGACTATTAAACCTAATCTGCATCCAATAGCTTGTAATGCTTTCCATGGTCATGGGTCTTACAGCCATGGTTTTAAGTTTTTTGTGTATTTGTTTGATTCTTAGTTCACTTATTACTTTCATTTTTCTTCATGTGTTCCCTTAGTGTTTTGAGTCATTAATTCTTAGTTCTGTTTGTATTAGAGTTTGATCCATCAGCGTCTCGCTTCATGTCTTTTTCCTGTGTTACTTAATCTCCCATGCATTATCTCTAGTTTTAGTTTCTGTCATTTACCTTAATTGTGTTCAGTTGTGTTTAGTTCCCCTCCTGTTTCCACTTACCTCGTTGTGTCATGTGTATTTTTAGCCTCAGTTTGTCTGTGTTCTTCTTTACGTTGTACTGCGTTCTAATCTCTTGTTTTTTGTGTGCTCCCCATATGGTTTCCTTTGGATTTTAAACTTTGTTTTTCCTTTTTTTGTTTAAAGTTTATTATTTTTTGGGATCTATTCAGCTTCAATAAACTCTCATCTTTTGTTCGTCCTCACAACTGCATTCATGTCGGTGCTAATATGACCAAGATGAAGTGCACAAGTCAAGTTGTTTAACAATCAAGTTCTGTTTTGTCTTGATCTGCAGCGTTAAAGACTGAATTTTACTTGAATGTTATTCAAGTAAAATTCAGTCGGATTTATTGAATTTTATTTTAGATTTTTTTTTTCTTTCTAACTCTAAACCATAATCCTGCCTTACTGCTGATACCAGTGTTCATTTTATTATACTTAATTTTATTCCCCGTCTGAACTCCACTGTAGCCCTGAATCTGTTTAGAAGACAGGTAGCATACAGATTTTTCTTCGTCCTTTTAAAATGAAACAAAACTGCCAATTAATTGTTTCCGTCGAATAAGGACAAGTCAGTGCGATTTCATGTGGACTTTGAGGCCTTTGTTCCTCTGATCGACTTCCTCTTTCCTCACCAATGCAGGAGCACTGGATTTCCCCTCAGAATGCCACCAACATCAAACCCATGCACCCGACCTCCATACATGGGGTGGAGGACATGATCCGTCTGGGTGACCTCAATGAAGCTGGCATCCTCCGTAACCTGCTAATCCGCTATAATGAATGTGTCATCTACGTAAGTTTCCCTTTGTGGCACCAACGCAGCTGCATTTACGATTGCCTGAGGTGCAATTAGTTTCTGTAACTTCCAGGCCTTTTACTCGCGTGTTCAGCAAAGCAGGAACCACTGGCTTTGGCCCAGTTAAGGTCTTATTCAGGTTAATCTGTTTACTTGTACCTTAAGTTCCCAGCAACAGCAGCATTTACTCGTTGCTATAAATAAAGCAGAATGTCCCTTCCTTGCTGTTTGACTGGAGGTTCACTGATAGAAACAGGCATTTGTACTTGTAGTATAAAGAACAGCTTTATGACTTGACTAATGCTTTTCAGCCTATTTGAGTAGAAAAAAAAAATCTTAATAGGAAAAAATTAAAACGGCCACTCATATGCATTCAGTAAACCTATCCACCATCCACTCAATTGTGTGATTACACAAGAAAAAAATGTAATTGAAAAAATGTAAAACACCCAATCTTAGAAATGCTAGTAAGTAAAAGTGAAGACCACTAAATAGGAATAATAGAGTGACATTATTTTTATAATCATCTCATATGATTTGGAGAGCATAAAAATTTGTGTTTTATACCATGTTAGTAGTGTTTGATTCACATATTTTGTCCCTCAGTGTTTGATCTATGTCATGTTTAAAACATCGCCTGTCTTCTGTCTTTGGGTTTCTGCAGACGTATACAGGCTCAATACTGGTAGCAGTCAACCCTTACCAGCTGCTGCCCATCTACACTCCAGACCAGATCCGCCTCTACACCAATAAGAAGATTGGCGAGATGCCGCCGCACATATTCGCCATCGCGGACAACTGTTACTTCAACATGCAGCGGAACAACAAGGACCAGTGCTGCATCATCAGGTTTGTGTGCATGATCATTTCATAAGAACTCAAAGTGATGGACGTGCACCATTTCTAAACAGGAAAAACTCTACAGTTAATCTGCAAGCCTTTATAGTGAAAGTCTGTTTGTTAAAAAGGGAGAATGAGGCTGGTCATAGTTAGTATCCACAGTTACTAACAGTTAATATGACTGAACCACATGTGTGCTGCTGCTGTTTGAATAGTTCATTTGTAATGAAATCATAATGTTTATTGCACGACTGTGTCACTGTTTTCTTTATGAGGCAGCGGTGAGTCTGGAGCTGGGAAGACTGAGAGCACAAAGCTGATTCTGCAGTTCCTCGCTGCCATCAGCGGGCAGCACTCCTGGATAGAGCAGCAAGTCCTAGAAGCCACGCCTATCCTCGAAGGTAAGCATTAAACTCCAAAAAAGATCACCTACAGTCCACAAATGGACAGTGAACATGGAAGAAGGTGTCATGGGTCACCTTCATCGTCTGGTTTGTCAATTTCTTCAGCTTTCGGCAATGCCAAGACGATTCGTAATGACAACTCCAGTCGCTTTGGGAAGTACATAGATATCCACTTCAACAAGCGAGGGGCCATCGAAGGAGCCAAAATAGAACAGTACCTGCTGGAGAAGTCCCGTGTATGTCGACAGGTGAGAAACCAGATCCAGATTAAATACATTAAATGTTTCACTAGCAGGGACCACAACTTCAACCACAATTAGACAACATTTGTAGACAGATGAATGGTAAGCAATGATCTAGACCTGTGAATGCAGTTTGGGATTGGTCTGAGGGAAGATCGATGGCTGCTCCTGGGCTGACAGATCCCCTGGTAGAGGTTATCTGACAGCAACTCTAGGAGTTGTGATCCCGTTTCTGAACTTTGGATAAATACAGTTTAATATTTTTTACAAAATCAAAAGTCTGACATTGATGACAGACATACAGTTTCAAGTTTAAATGATGACTGTTTTTTCTACTAACACTAAAATAAATGACACATAAACAAAAATAATATACAAATAAAGAAGATGTTGTGAACATATTTGCAATAAATATTGAAGAATTAAATCATTAATTTTTCTAAAACTGCAAGACATTGGATGGTTAGTTTGTCTGTTTGGGTTTGTGATCATGTTCAAATTATTTTAATTCAGTTTCATTTATATAGCACCAAAGCACAACAGCCGTTGCCTAAGTTGTGGTAAGGTAAAGACCGTACGATAATAGAAAGAAAACACAAACAATCAGACGACCCCCTGTGAGCAAACACTTGGTGACAGTGGGAAGGAAAAACTCCCTTTTAACAGGAAGGAGTCTCACCTGTCTTAATGTTTTACTAGTTTTTCATTTATTATTTGTTTATACAGCAGCTGCCTCCACTTTGGTGCTCACAGGAGTTGTTATATTTAATAAACAATCAAACTCTTCACAGCTGAATCAAAGTGTGTAATTAGTCATTTATGTATCATTAGTTAAACAGGGGCAGTTGAACTATTCAGTCTCCCTGCATATGTGGACATATTACATACAAAAAAATAAATACTGGTCAAAGATTAATAATATATACTCTTTATGATACTTAAACAGTATCACGTAGATGCTGTGATGTGCATAGCATATTGTATGCCGGACATACAGGGTTTGTTTCTTTCTTGCTCCTGCAGGCTCCAGATGAGAGAAACTACCATATTTTCTACTGCATGTTGAAGGGCATGGCTCCTGAAATGAAGTCAAAGCTGGGCCTGGGCCTCGCCACAGACTACTCCTACCTCACTATGGTGAGTCTCGCCAGTTAGTTACTAATTTTTAATGATAAACGGGTAGTGTAGAATAAATTATTCCATAGACTGCATGTAAGAAATGGATGTACCCATCATACAGCCCGAGTTTAGCACTTTGGACATCACTGTGTTGTTTGTTTAAGGCAGGTTGGACTGCTGCAGTGCTCTGCTATCTGCTCTATTAAAAATGTTTTAAATTAACGTCAATATATTTCAAACCTCTACAGTCTGAGTGATTACTAGTGCCAGAAGAAAAGAACACATTGGTGCTTTTCAACTTACATGTTGCTTTTAAAATCATTTCTCTTGTCTTTAAAGCTCTTTATGTTCTTGCTCCAGTATGTAGTACACCCTCTCCGGTCCTCCACAACCGAAGGATTAACAAAGTGTTATTTTAGTAAAAGAAAAAATTACCAATCATAATAAAGTATGTCTCAATTAATGCACGAGGTTACAATAAAAACAGTGAGTGGAAAAAGACTGTGCCCTTGTGTCCAGATGGTGAAATGAAGCTAAAGTACAGAAACATAAGTGGTGCAGTAAATGTTATGCACAAACCTTCAGGGATCAGAAGTAACATAATAATAATGTAAACTTAATTTACCTTTTCCGATAAAGAGCAGCACGTAGCTGCTTCCCAGAGCATTTCAGTCGGAGCTGTCAGGTGAAACCGATTAAGCCACACTGCAGTTACCTGGAACCGCTGGCCCGGTTCTGCTCATAAAACCACACACCTGAACTTGGGTTTCTTTTAAATCACAGGGTAGCTGCACAAAGTGTGACGGTCGTGACGACCTGAGTGATTATTCCAGCATCCTGTCAGCCATGAAGGTTCTCATGTTCACCGAGACGGAAACCTGGCAGATTTCCAAGCTTCTGGCTGCCATCCTGCATATGGGAAACCTGCGATTCGAGGGTGTGTGAATACACAAATCTGAAGCATCAATCGGAGAATTTACAAACTTTACAAACCTGTGACGAAAACGATGTTCTGTCTTGCTTCCCTCAGCTCGTACCTATGATAATCTGGATGCCTGTGTGGTTGTGAGATCTCCTGACCTGGTGACTGCTGCGTCGCTCATGGAGGTCTGTAATTGTTCTCGCACACATGACTGGCACACAACCATTTTACTGTTCTTCCTTAGAAAAGAGTGGCTTTAAACCTCTTTAAAATTGATATCTGGCAGTTTATTGGTGATGCTTTTGTTGGTCGTTGTGAACCGTAGGTGGAGCCTAAAGACGTGATGGTGTGTTTGACGACACGAACCCTTATCACACGTGGTGAAAGTGTTGTCACCCCTCTAAGTGTGGAGCAAGGCCTGGATGTCAGGGACGCCTTTGTTAAGGTACTGATCTTGTCCTGTTTTAGAAGTAATACACGTAAGCACCGAGTCTTTCACAGATCATGTTGTGATTGTCCTTCAGAGTTGTCATCCAACTTCCTCTTTCTATGAGGCTGTCTTTCTGCAGACACACTCTACAGCTATAGCTGGTAACAGAGCCCTTGACTTACTCTCCAGGAGATCTGCTGTGAGCTAAAGAGCCAATTTAGCCATTACTGGCAAGTTAGAGAGCTCGTTCATGTACAACTATGCATTGCTCAATTTAAGACCCTAGATAGTATTACAAGGTATGGACATTTATTGTCACTGTCATGATGGTTTTATGGAGCCAAAAGCGTCAATATTTGGATAAAGGTGCTAAGTTATTAGCTAATCCTACTTAGCTTGGTTAGGAAAGCCTGCATGGGTGCGATGCACCCACAGACCTGGAAGGTGCTGGCTTGCCTTAAAATGTGTCACTTCATTTACCCCCCATGAAGGTGTATGGGACACTGCTGGTTATTTCTAAATCTTTGATGGTAACTGTGTAACATTTTCCCATTCCTAATAACTATTAAGTATTTATGTTGGAGTGAAGTCTGGGAAAAGGTGTGTGGGGAAATATTTTTGGGACTCTCCAAACTTTAATGACGCTAAAGACGTTGCCATACAACGAAGACAATGATGGTGATGACGAAGCATGCTTAGGAGGTGGTGAGTGAGTCTGCTTCAGCAAAATCCATGAATTCTGTCATCCAGGGGATCTACGGGAGGTTGTTTGTCTGGATAGTGGATAAGATTAATGCTGCCATATACCGACCTCCTTCCTGCGAGAGCAACATCATCCGAAGATCCATCGGGCTGCTGGACATCTTTGGCTTTGAAAACTTCATCGTCAACAGGTGAGAATTTGTGTAAAAGAGTGTTTTTGTAGGTCATTTATGCTACTTTATTAGTTTAACGCTGTCTTCTTCTTCTTTTATCACTGTAGTTTTGAGCAGCTGTGCATCAACTTCGCCAACGAGAACCTGCAGCAGTTCTTTGTCCGCCACGTCTTTAAACTGGAGCAGGAGGAGTACAACCTGGAGGACATCAGCTGGCAGCACATCGAGTTCACAGACAACCAGGACGCATTGGACATGATCGCCAACAAACCCATGAATATAATCTCCCTCATAGATGAAGAGAGCAAGTTCCCCAAGGTGCAATAGCTATTTAGTAGATACCTGTAAAGATAAGTCTTACTGAATTTGGCTTTGATTGATGTGTGGTTCTTAATCTTTTCAGGGAACTGATGCTACGATGCTGTATAAGCTCAACTCTCAGCACAAGCTCAACTCCAATTATATTCCTCCTAAAAACAGCTACGAAACCCAGTTTGGTATCCAGCACTTTGCAGGAGTGGTGCATTACGAGACCAGAGGTACGTCGTTGTTCATCAGATCTTTTCTGCTCTTTCTGCTTCTCCTGTTTGTGTTGGTTTGTCTGATTTAAACTTATATTGAAGCAATGATTGTTATTCTCTCACTGATACATTTAAAAAATGCCAGCAGGAATCAGCTGTACTGAACAGGCCAGTCATAAAAGTTTCGGGTTGCATAGACCTGACGTGTAGTTACATTTCTAGGGAGTTGCACATCAGGTTGCAATGTTGATTTCCCACTGAAGCATAAATTTCCAGTAACTCCAGACCCTTTTTTGGCTTTTGAAGGTTGTTTTCCCGAGTCTTTCAATCAAGTGGGTGAAATAAACATTCTATCAAAAAGGTCATTCAGAAAAGTTAGCAGCAGGCGCACTGAGAGGATATTGATTCTGAAAGCAACCTGTCCTGACAGGATTTTGCTTGTTTCCTCAAAATGAATGTGTTCTTCCTGAGTTCTTATTACTTTTAAAAGGTCAGTAGGGAAAGTTACCAGCAGGCACATTAAGATGAGATTGATAAAAAAATTACTTTGGTCTGAAGAAGTTTTTTCTGTTTTCTGAAGAAACACAGACAGTTAGGATGAGGGTTATGGTATCATGGAGGATGTTTGGCTACCAGTGTTGGGAGGGTTACTTTTAAATGTATTCCACTACAGATTACAGAATACATGCCCAAAATTTATTTTGTAATGTATTCTGTTACATTACTCAACGAGTAATGTGTTCTGAGTACTTTGGATTACCTAATATATTATCATGCTTTTTACAACTACATGAATGTACTATTGCTGTGTGATTTATTACTATTATTGAAGGTTACTCGCCATACCAATACCAACTAGATAAATCTTCATATAAAATGAGTAACAGTAGGGTGGACATTAGGTAAGGCTGCACTTTTTGCGGTGATCTCATATAGAAAACTATTCTGCGCGTATATAAAACAGGTCCGCGGCTCTGAACCGTAGTAAAGGGACCTCTGGCTAATACGTCGGGTTCGTGTCGGGCTCGTAGCTGAAAACTAGCTTTACTTTACTTTCATCTCTGTGCTTGTCCTGCTAGACCTCAGTGCAGCGTTCGATACTGTTGACCATAATATCCTATTATAGCATGCTGTATTACAGGTACTGCGCTGCAGTGGTTTGTATCATATCTATTTAATAGATTCCAATTTGTTCATGTAAATGGAGAGTCCTCTTCACACACTGAGGTTAATTATGGAGTTCCTGTCTCAGAGTGATGCTGAAAAACTAGTTCATGCATATATTACTTCCAGGCTGGACTACTGTAATTCATTATTATCAGGATGTCCTAAAAACTCCCTGAAAAGCCTTCAGTTAATCCAAAATGCTGCAGCAAGAGTACTGACAGGGACTAGAAAGAGAGAGCAGATTTCTCCTGTATTGGCTTCCCTTCATTGGCTCCCTGTTAAATCCAGAATTCAAAATCCTGCTCCTCACATACAAGGTCTTAAATAATCAGGCCCCATCTTATCTTTATGATCTTATAGTACCATATCACCCTATTAGAGCACTTCGCTCTCACACTGCAAGCTTACTTGTTGTTCCTAGAGTATTTAAAAGTAGAATGGGAGGGAGAGCCTTCAGTTTTCAGGCCCCTCTTCTGTGG
>VUQG01021911.1:0-22148 GCA_015106755.1 Etia nguti | reverse complement strand
TAAAAGAGATGGAAAAAAAAAAAAAAAAAAAAAAAAACAAGAGTATTTTCTTCTCGCAAAAAAATGATGATTGTACAGATCTAACGAACTTACCGGTTTCACATCATATGCGAAGAGCACATATTTCAGGTCAGGGGAGACTGCATACTTTGCCACGTTGAAGTTAATCTGATGAAAATAATATAAAAAGAGAAATATTTTACAATACGACAAGAAAGATCAACTCTAAAGTACAGTGCCAATGAAAAGTTTGAGTGCACCTACTCAAAAATGAATCTTGATGTTTCATTGGTTGAGTTTACATTAGGTCAGTTGAGTGTGGGGATCAGGTGATCTGATGCAGTAATCTGTCAGCAATCCTCAGTCTGCAGGTATGTTTTGGCTCAACAAATGAAGATCCCTCTAAGCCCCAAAAAAATCTGACGTGTGTATCTGAATGACACTGTTGTAGCCATGCTAGTTAACTGCTGACTTGAATCTTCAAAGATGCCTTTAAGAGATGTGTAGAGATCTGTGGACCTTCATTCTTCAATCTTTTTACTTTTTAACATGCTTTTATTTTTCTAACTATTCTACCCAAAATGCCAGAAAGTCAAACTACAAACTACAGTCTAAAACATGCAACACCACTGCGCAACCTAAATATGTAGAGGTTAGGAAATAAATCCACTGAACTGAAAATTCTCTTGATGAAAAACATTTAAGACCAATCCAAAAAGGATTTAAATTTAAATTTACTTAAACTTTCACCAGAGACAAAATTTTACCAGGGGCTGTGAGAAATGTTTTCAGATGTGTATTTGATTCAGGTACATGTTGAAAAAGAGTGGGAAGAAGTGCACACTTATTTAATCGCACCCTTTCGCCATAAGTTATCGGTTAATATTTATTCAGCTTCCTTACTTATATCCTTACTTATCCTAACTCCAATAAGAGCAATGAACAGTATTTCTAATTTAATATATAAATTACATAAAGTACAAATTATTACCATTTCATCATGTTTTGTGACTCCATTACTTTTCTTCCACACAACAAAGCCATACCTCCAGTTTTGAAAAGTTAATTTTAAAATCCAAATAAGCATGAAATAATAACCTTCTAAACAGAGACATTCACTGAAATTCATCATTTTACTTTTCTTTATATCTCATGAAAATCATATCTGCTTTATGTTTCAACCTCAGTTTCTACCTCAATTAGCTTACATAGTTTTCTTTTTGCAGTTACCATTTTAAATGAAAATGCATTCTTCTGTCTGGTAAATTCAACATTACACTGACTCTCTACACCAACTTGTGGTACAAATTGGTGTTACATGAAAGTACAACAGCCCTGTTTTTAACTTCATTTGATCTCTATTTATCAGAATACATGTTTTGGATATACAGTAAAGTCAAATTTGATGATTTTAATTACATTAAGTTTGAAATTACTTGAAATTACTAAATTTTTAAAGTCACAAATGCAAAATATGTACCTTTAAGTATTTTTATCAATTGGAGATAAATTATCTGAATTTCAGGACCGGGACCACGCCCATTCCGGATCTTATCTATATATGATCCCCTCAGTTCTACAAGCTGTTCTTTCTCGTTTTCGTCCCCCACCCTCCCTCCCCTTTTTTCAGTTCTTTCACTTCTTCACTTCTCATTAGTACATAGGGGCCACCGCCAGTCCCCATCGAGGCCTTCCCCAAACCGCATCTCATTTCTTGATTAAGTCATTCGCCTTTATCTACTAAAAACGCTACCAAACCTTAAATGAGGATGTGGGCCCAGCGAGTGAATTAGTATTTGAGACATTTTTGGCTTTTTAACTTCCTGTAGACACCCCAGAATAGAGTGTGCCCAAACTTTTGAATGGCAGTCACCAACCAGTAAACAAGACTAATTGTTACTTACAAATGTGCTGTTTGTCAGGACGATCTCGGTTTCATTTGTGAGGATGTTGAACTTGATGACATGGCCGTCACTGTTCCTGTAGATGACTTCAGAGTCTGTGCGAACAAAAAGAGAGAACAAAGAAAAAAAAACACCTGCATGAATTCTGAGAGCTGTCATAAAAATGTAGAGAAAAACTTTAAAGCGAAAGAACAAAGCAAAGCAGCCATTGTGGATTTGTTTAGAGTTGTCAAGATGCCATTAAAAACAACATCTTTTCAGCTTCACTGTTCCCTCAAATTAAATAACAGTAAAAACGCCACAGACAGCCAAAAGGGGCCGAGTTGAGTGACAGTGATGTAATGTGATTAACTGCGAGCATGAAAAGTGAGATTTAACTGCCAGACAAACACAAAGGGAAAGGCCCAGATTTTTCATCTCGCAGGTAGCGCAGCATGCTGTGTATTGATGGGAGCAGCACTGTGTGACGCTGCCAGGAAAACATCTTTTTGTACAGAGCAGAATTGGATGGACGTGACTGCATTGTTTGAGAAACAAAGCCCACCATAAATGTCAAGGAATGTATGCATCCACATTTATATTATTCATACAAGCAGAGTAAATGCACATTATACTAACATTCCTAATGCTCAGTGTAGTGAAAGAAATCTGATGGGGATAAACAAAATTTTCCTCATTCATGTTATCAATAGTGAAATTATCCATGTAAAGAGCAGATTTCCATCATCATGTACAGCAGCTTCCAAATTAACAGGCACAGGGAGAAAATGCACCAGCAATTAAGTATACTTTTCTTTTTGTTTCACCTGTTCGCATTATGCATCCGGCTTTCAAATTGACTTGTATGAATGCAGCTCCTGTACCATTCTAGCTCCAAATAAAGGCCCCAAAATAGTGAGGCTTAAGCGGTGACAAAATGTGGTTTGACGAGTCGAACAAAGGACAAATGAATCTCTGGTGTAACAAACAGTGAGGCGAGCAATGCCATAAAAACAGCGGGTGGTAGAGATGTGACAAAGAGTATTGAAAGAAAAAAAAAAACCAGCCTTCTACTGTGGACCAGTATAGTTAGCTCTCAGAAACAGCAACAAAGTTAACCTTAAAATTTTTATCTTCTCTGGGAATTCACCCACAGATTTTTTTATTTATTTTCCTTTTTCTTTGGTTAGCTCTGCTGGATGGCCATCAATCCAAAGTGAAATATCTGAACATTTAATGGACACTTGGAACAAACATCTATTGTTCCCAGATAATTAATCCTTTTTTGGCTTTTCATTATATGCCATTGTCAGGTGAAAACAATTTGTCCCAAACTTTGGCTTCTGACTAAAATCTGTTTTATATATATCCCGTTTCATATGGCATCATTTTCAGGCTAGAGCTGCGAGCCAGTGAGGTGCAAAACGAGCCACAGCAGATCAAGCCAAAGCCACTGGGAAAATGTTTTTTAACTGTTCTGAACAACAAAGGACACAGTGCCCAGGAGGGAGGACGGAACTTTGTCTAAGTTACAGAAGCTTTGTCGAAGTGCGATTATCAGCATTTTGCCCCAAACGCATGTATGTATCTATCAAAGAGTCGCAGCAGGCTGGAGCTGCAGTCTGTGTGTCGTTTGTCTAGCTGTTTGTGAGGTATGTCTCTCTTCTTGCTGCATTTGCATTTAGGAGAAGATCATCCAAAGAACAGATTAGAAGACATGTTATCAGAAGGTAAATATTAATTTTGCTTGATTTACCGTACTGAGATCTTGCAGTATAGGAAAATTTATCTATGCATTTGCTGTGTTTTAAAAATAAAATTCTGTTATATATTTTTTTGTCTGTTGTTTTTAATACTCAAGTTTATGAAGTCATTTTGATAGCTGCTATTTATATTTATCTATAGAAAATTACTATTACTATTAAGTTTGTTTTGATTAGACCTTATTAAACTACTGTATTCTTTCGACTTTTCTTTATTTAATTATTTTAATTATTCTTTATTTTGTTTATTTGAGATCTATTTTGACTTTATTGAAGTATTTGTTTATTCTATTTGATTGATTTTTTCTGCTTTATTAAGTTATTTCATTTTTATTCATTTATTATCTTTTTTATTTTATTTTTGTTTGCCAGAGGGTTTTTTTTCCTGTTTTGCTCCCATGTTTTAGGATAAATAATAGATCTTTAGTTACCTTTATATTAAATGATTACCTTAATATATCATAACCGTTTTCTGTGAAGTTATCACTGGGTGCATTATGCAAACAAACAATGAACAAAAAAAATGTAAAACATATGTGAACTGCAGAACAAACAAGAGGAGGTTGTGATGGATAGAGAGTAAAAAAAGGAGTACGTATATTGACTTGATTTGTATTAAAGCAGATCAGGACTGATTCACCTAAACATAACCATAACATAATTTAATAATACTCAAACTCTGAAAACAACAGTTTTGAGTTAATATATTTCCTTATATATATTTATATATATACTTGCAAAAACTGAAAATATGTTGTTGATAAATTTGATTAAATGTATTTATAAACAAAGTTTATAAATAAAGTAATAGTAATGACTTTTCTCAGGTGACGTTAACTTGCTACTAAGTAAGTAATATAATTTTATCATTTCATCACAGTCACATATAACCACCACTAAAGTGCATCTGGCTTCAGCTGAGGGTTCAGTATATAAATCTATGGTGGAGGTAGTACAAAAAATAAGCATGACCAAAGACTATTTAACAATTGATAGCCACAATTCTCAAACTCACTTTTATATTATTTTGCTTTAATGTAAAACTTAAAGCAAAAAAAAAGTTTTATCAGAAGAGGAGCTCATACTGCATGGCATGAACTGGAGATAAGTTTGTGGTAGTTTACTGTACAACAGAATGTTTCAGTGCAAAATACAAACATTAGACATTCATCTCAGCAGCAACAGCACCTCTTGAATTAGGATCTTCAGGGCACTCAAAAACTATTCAAAATATTCTGCAACGTGAGAGAGTGCTCTGACAAAGAACAGCGGCAAGATTCCTACCAGGGAAGTAACCTCTTCAGAGCAATCAGATACACAAATAAAGGTTGAGAATCTTAAAAGTTAAGTATGGAAGAAAAGAGTCACAGAGGTTAACGGCGCCTAAGCTGCAAATTTGAGGAAACGGCGAGAAATGTCAGGTGATAATGTTTCTATAACTGTCAAACCCCTTCAACCGCAATATTTGATATTGGTTGGGCTATACAAATAAAACTGCATTGAAGTGAATTGCATAAAAATGACTGGACGTTATTGGATGGAAGCTGTGGCTGATGAATGATGATGAATGAGCCTGTGGTTGAATGAGCTAATGTGAGCTAAAACTTCACTATGCTGCCTGAACAAACACAATTCTCCATTCAGGTTTCCATAACAAGTTTTTAGCCCTTTTCAGACACACAGCCCTTTCCAATAATCTGACAGCAGTTTAACACATTAGCGTAATGTCTGAATATTCCACCTTTTCATTTGTTGATAAATGTCACAACAGCAATCTCACCAAGTCACACTTGTAACCCTAAAACCTTTGAAACGGAATATATCTGATTGAAGGCGGTGAAACCGACCAATCGGCACACAAAAGATTTCAGTATATTGGTCATGCTGTTCAGTCTCATGTGCTAAGTGTCAAATACAGCACACACTGTGGCTCTTTCCAGAACAGCTTCTGCATATCTGAAAAAGTTAAAAGAACATTACGATAAATACTTCTTAATAACACAAAACATCCTCATAGCTTAGATGGCATTTGCAGAAAGCGTGTCTTTTCAGATCCAGGTGAACTGTGGTGTATTTACTAGCCATAGTCGTTTTCACATAAACAGTAGAGAATGGTATTACCTCAATTAGGCTCTTCTAAATGCAGAGCCACATCAGTTACTGTAATAGTCCTGCTCTTACTGCATGAACATATCAAATTGACAAATTTAAATAGGGTATGTCATTTGGCTATAGTAGTTGCACATCCACAAAATACCTCGCAACCCACCTCCACATCAGCGTTTCAAGACGCTACCTGACACAGCTGTGATGCAGTCAGTCTACCTTGCTACAGGTAAAGTAGATACATAGTGTTTAGTCTTCATTACTAATATTCTCCTCTTTATACAGACTGGCATTTTCCTAGAAGCTGGTGCCAAAATGAAGCTTGAGCTGCATTTCCATACACTGCTGAGTAAACAGATTTTTCCATAACACTGAAAAAACAGTGACACTGTTCACTCTTAAATTTCCATGTAAAACTGACTCTAAACATGGAGGGCGTATCATTTATAGAATATCTACTGTGATTTGTTTGTGTTCATGTCAATGACAACAGCAAAGTTACAACAGCCAAAACTCCGGCTCCAATTTGTAGGTCCTGAGTGCCACCACTGATTCTTTACCCTGTTTGTTTATGGATGAGTATATTTTTGATCTTAAAACTTGTGATGTTGTGTTACATTGTTAGACTCACACAGAACGTATATGCATTACAATATTTGTCTTATCGTTCCTTATTTCTTAAGCTTCCTGGTAATGATGAGGGACATGACAGATTTTCTCTATTGTTTTATGTTATACTTTTTTCTTTCTTTTCATTCACTGTGTTGTGATTTGCCTTTACATTTATATCTCACTATAATAAATGGTTAGAATCGGTCATACTATATGGATCGCAAGACCAGATTTGTAATATTAAAGTGTAAAATTTTATGTTCTTGGTTCCTTTCAAAAAATATAAACTATCAATGATTTTTTTTTCTTCATGTGATTACATTTTGGTTAGCTTTAGGCACAAAACTACTTTCTTCGGTTCCCTGTGTCTGCTTGCTCGGCTGACTGGCAGTGTAATTATGTGAGAAAAAAACAATGCGTGGATCAGGGTAAGGGTCACGTCTGGGTCTCAGAGGTTATTCATTACCATTGGGATTGTAACAGCTGTACTTCACATGTAGCAGCTGTCTTTACTGGTTAATCGCAAACATTCCAGATGTTGTGTTTCAGTCAGTGGTTTACTGACTGCTTTTCACCTTTCTGATACAGTCTTAGCAAACAAAAGCAGAAACACAAAATACTTTGGGATTGGTCTGCTTTACTCTTGGCTTTGGTTTGGAAGTAAAATATTTTTCATTACAAACAAGTTGACTGAACAACAAAATGATTGAATATACTTAAATATTTTTTTTTAACATTAATAATAATAATCATGTATTTTGACTCCCCCACATCGCAGATGTAAACTGTGGAAAACAGCTTATTGGGAGTTTCCCTCAGAGATGAGGAGCTCGATCATTCAGTAAGAGTTCAAAGCTTTGAGATGCTGCTCATCCTGTGTGACCAGGCTGATAGTTAATAAATTCTGTGTGTGGGATGAAGGTGCTTTTCTGTTTCTCAAAAATTGATCTTCTATATAATTGTGTTCACACTTTTGGTCTATGTGATCCTGCATTGGAAATAACTGATCGGGTTTCCAAAAAAGTGCTTTGTGTTCAGTACACGTGTCTCTTAGAAATATATTAAGTTCCAAACCCAGTTTCTTACTGTTAAAAGCAGGATCGGTTTGAATAGCCCTTTTGTCTTTGACTACACAACTTTTCTTACCCTTGTTTGAAAACATCATGAGGCCGAGGAAAGATGTGAAGGATAATTCATAAGAATTATGAAGACAGAATAGAAGTGGCCAAAGAATCAGTAACAGTAATTATATCTATAAACACTTTAATGCCATGGCAGACGTCGTTCTCGTGATTCTCCCACACTGTCTTGAAATGTAGCACCAAAAAAGCATCTTAAGCACTTTGCCGCATGTATTCTCATTGTTTTATGCAGGTTGTATAAAGGTTGACAGCCCAGTGAAAAGTTTTAATTTCATTACCAAGGTGGAATTAAATTAAATGACTATATAAAGAAAAGCTGCTCACCCGTGTCAACCCTTCCTGCTGAAGAACTCATCCACTTTAACTCGTCTCTGAATAAAAATTAAATATTTTGGGCACCAATACCCAAAATAAGGTTCAATACAAAATGAGTTACACTTCAGCTTTCTCTTTGATCATATTTAATTATATTTATCTATAGAGCACGTTTATCAGCCTATGTTACAAAGTGCTACACACAAGAAACAACTTCAAAACAAACTTATTTAACTACAGCGAGGATCCTCTTAAAGTTTAAAAATTACTGAAGGTTCAGAAATTATATGTTATTATATGAGTTGGTAAAAAAACACTAATGTATCTAATTAGTTATGTTGATCGTTGTTTTCATGAACTTAGTTGATGCATTGTTTGAATTGTTTCTTTTCATAAAAGATGTCCAGGAAGTAATAAAGTAACACTGGAGCACTGTTCCTTCATATTTAGAGAATTAGACCAGCTCTTATTATGAATCACTTCCGTCATTTAGGAATCTTCCGAAATATAATATACTATTTGACTGCAACTTCAGCAAGCAATGGGAATGGATCACAGCTCTGTTAAAATAAATAAATAAATAAATGAATACATAAATAAATGAACTTTTTTTAATCATAGTGTCAAGTCAACTAAACTTCTGGGATATTGATCTGGTCAGTTAAGTAGTAGATGGGGTTGTTAATCAGTTTCAGATGCTTTGGTGTTAATTAAATTAACAACAGGTGCACTAAAGGGCCAACAATGACACAACCCCCAGAACAGGTTTTACAAGTGGAGGCCACTGACATATTTCTGACCCTTTCAACTAGTTTTGCATTTGGATAGGGTCACTACTTATAGCATGAGGCAATACCAGGACCCTACAGAGGTTGCACAGGAAGTCCCACTCCTCCAGGAGGGCACATCAGTAAGTGCCATTGCCAGAAGGTTTGTTGTGTCTCCCAGCGCAGTCTCAAGAGAATGGAGGAGATTTCAACAGACAGGAAGTTACTCTAGGAGAGCCAGACAAGGCTGTAGGAAGCCCTTAACCCATCAGCAGAACTGGCATACTATCTGCTGCAAGATGACCACTGCCAGAGCCCTACAAAATAATCTCCAGCAGGCCACTGGTGTGAAAGTCTCTGACCAAAAAAATCAGAAACAAACTTGAGGGTTGAGGGTGACCTGAGGGCTCACCGTGGGCCCTGTGATGGGTTAGGGCCCTCTCTGTGGAACTTGATTGGTATTGCCATAGAATACCAGAACTGGCAGGTCCATCTTTTAACAGATGACAGGAGGCTCACCCTGAGCACAGATTAAAAGGGTCTGGAGAAGCCATGAAGAATGTTATGCTGCCTGTAACATCAATTAGAATGACTCTTTTAGTTTTGGGTCAGGGATGGTCTGGGCAGCATATCCATTAGGATATCCCATTAGATATCGAGAAGAAATTCTTGGACCTGCTGTCAGACCTTATGCTGGTGCAGTGGGTTCTGGATTCCTCCTGGTGCGCGACAATGGCTGGCCTGATGTGGCAAGAGTGTGAAAGCAGTTCCTGGAGGATGATGGAATCGCTACTGCTGACTGTCATCCTCTCATTCTTAACACATTACCCAGTCCATATCAAATCCATATCATTGTCTTCTAAATGTGAAAGGATATCAAGAAAAGCTAACCATTTCCACCCAGGAATCATTTGTCATTGCCACGAATCTGCTTCAGTTAAATTACCCACTCAGATGCTACATGTCACAACTTCTGTAATGACGCGCTTCCAGATCCTCAGACTTTCTATTTAGGTACCCAAATTTCTCATTCGTGGATAATAAAGGTTTTTTTCTATTCTATTACTACCACGTTTATGCAACAACTTCACGGTTTATGTGTGGGATATCATTTTGTTTGCTTTTATATTTTTGGAACTCACTTTAACATAGCAAAATCCTTGCAAAAAATTTGCTATATATGATGGGGGGGGGACAACAGCCTTAAAATCTTACAGCTATATTATGGATCACAGATTACACAAATTGCTTAAATTAGCCTACCTGGAGGAAACAGATCGATCACATGAAAAACTACTGCAGCAAAACTACAATCCCTCCAAAAATACTGACATAATTTTTTTTGAATTATCAACGTAATTGCCATTTAATGTTCAGCAGTGTAAAATCTCAAATCAGCACCAACCTACGGGAGCGAAATTAATATTTAGAACTGATAAAAAGGAACTCATTCGAGTGATCTTTAAAACATTACCGTAGGTCTCTGCACTGCTCTGCACTTGTCTCCTTAAATAATGTAATGTTCTTATCTGAAAAGTACAAGCTAAGATTCTAATGTATAAGTAATGTCCTACGTCTGTAACCCGATGAATAATAAATGACCTCAACTTTTTCTACCAGGCTTATGTGGACTTAAGTAATGGTCACTGTACCCGGTACATGCTACACATGCAGCTGCAGAATCTGAGTTATTTCAATGGAGTAGATTCTCCTGAATAGGGCTTAAAGATATAAGATACAAAGGTAAGGTCTTAAATTAAGTGGATTTCTTTGACATGAGTGCCTATCACACGGTGTCATTTTGTGCCAGCAACTGCGGTTCAGTCAGAAAGAGTGGACACTTAAAAAGTGTGGGTTTTTTTATTTATTTATTTTTGGTGAAAGCATTTATAGGCCATAATAAATGACCTCAGTGGTTTGTGCCCTTTTTAAAATCCATGATAATAGTTGTATTGTTAAAAAAAGGGTAAGCTGTGAGTGCATAGTCACTTTACAGGCAATGGGCCTCATGGGAACACCAGCTGTATCAACTTTGTATCTAACAGCTGTGATTAATTTTACATATTTATGCACACTCAATGTATCAAGATTATCTTTCTAAGTAGTCAGATTATGTGCTTGGAAATGGGTGAATATGCTCATGATGGCCTCTTATGATCAGTAGAAGTGATCAATCTCAATCTGCGCGTAGGGGATTTAGACTAAGTGAATGCATTAAAGTGATTCAATAAACATTGTAAATGATAAACACGGCACCCACAGTGGTATAAGAGAAGTGAAATTTTACACAAAAAAAAATCAAAAATAATCAAATAAAACTGAAAAGAAACAACAAGAATTCATGAGGGCACAAAGGACAATATGTAAAACATAAAAACATACATAAAAGGCAGAGGAAACATCATAAAAACATGACTGATTGTGCATACTCTATAAATATTATATATCTGCTGCTGTGCATAATCTTAGTTAATGGGAATTAGTTTCGGTGCACTGCACATTATCAAACATGCATATTATAACCACATATAACCAGAGATGGTCAGTAACGTATTAAAAGTAACACGTTACTGTAATCTGATTACTTTTTTTCAAGTAACAAGTTAGGTAAGGGGAAAAAAAAGTTAATTTGATTACAGTTACTTTCCCGTAAGCACGCTGCATTACTGTGTTACTAAACCGTGATTTTGTTTGTGAGAGTGTCCCATGACAGTGGCGTACGAGTGTGCGACGTTCGTGGCAGCAACAGACATGTGTAGGTCAACAATGGATAACATGGAGTGTGGGAGAGAGTACGACCATGCAGTGTTTAAAGCGTGGAAGTACTGATATTACTTTGAGTTTGATTCCGTAAAAAGTGACAAAAACATTAGCGTCTGCTGTACACTCTGTGTGGGAAGAAAACTTCTTTCTACAGCGAAAAATTAAACTTCAAATCTGAGCAAGCACTTAGCACGCTGCCACGGGAATGTGAAATTCACAGAGAAACCCCCGGATCCCCCCCACTGACATGACCACTGCGGCTACCATCTCGAATTCCACCAGGCAAACCTCCAGCAGCCCCACTCCTGCTAAACAGGTGAAAATAGATTTAAGAGCGACAGGACTTAGTGCAGCTGAATCTTTGATTTTATTTCTTTTTTGCTGTGTTTACTTGCATCTATTTGAAAGAGTGTAAACACAAAACATTATTTAATTTTATATGATGGATTATGCAGAAAAAATAGAATTGGGCTGTAAGGTCTATTGCTTTATTATTTTTAGTATTCAGGTTGTGTATCATGTTAAAATAATCAGTAATTAGTTACTAATTACTATTTTCAATTAACTTGACCAACACTGCATATAACACAATATAATCCCAGAAAACAACAACACAAAAAAGCACACTGTTATAATTAAAATAAATTCAGGGTAAGTGTTACCCCATTTTTACCTAAACAGTAAACTAAATAGATTAGTTTAAATAGGAGCACCATGTCATGATACCACAGCATCATCTTGGAAACACAGCAGATGGGCTGTGTGACCTTCAAAGAACAGACATATCCTGGTGTTAAATTATGACTAATGAAATGCAATATTTAGTATAATGAAACTACTGTTGCCTTATACTTTCTGATACAGATAGTCAACAGGAAAACAAATGCTGCTGGAGTGTTGTTATGGATAAGGACTGTATAACTGAGTTTCACACACATACAATGCACATATTAAGCAACCATATTTATACAATAGGGTGCCATGATAAACTACAAGCTAACAATAGGGCCAGATTTTTGTACTGCACCACATCCACCTTCAAAGTCAGCTCCACTTGTCTGACAGAGAACAGTGAAAACTCTCCGTTCACTGATAATCATTCACACGTCAGCCACATGCGGACAGACCACAGTTCTAAAAAAGATGCTTTTCTTTAACAACTCTTTTTGTATCTAGCTCGAAGGAGAAATGTCACCAAACCCAGCTGGGCTTCATATCCACAAACAAATATCTGACATATGTTTGACACAAAGACTGCATTCCTCAGTGTTTGTGGAGAACACCAAAAGCAGAGTAACAAATGCAATGTGTGCCTTAAAAATCCTGCCACTTCACTGACAACCCCTAAAATACTAATAATCCCTCGAAATTCTCTCCCAGGTGAGTATTCATTGTCATTCAGCGAACAGCCATAAAAAAAGACTGCTTGAAGGAATAAGCAAGGCTTTGGTAATGATATCTCCCCCTTCCAGTGTTTGTGTTTAGTGAGCCACAAGACTCATTGTAATTTTCCTTTGAAAGCAGCAGATTTATTTGGGTTTTTAACTGTCCAGCTCCAGAGTCTGCTGCCCACATAACTGCCATAACTGTCAGGAATTAAAAGATTAATACTGCCAGGAGACTGCAGGCAGGGGAGGAATAACAGCATTCAGTTCTAACTATAGAATCCTATAATAGTGTGTCACATTTCCTAAACGTACCTGTTTTTGATCACTTGAGGAAATGATAATAACAGAGCAAATATAATATATTTGTGCCTAAAATGTGAGCTTCTTGGTCTGTTTTCAAATTATCATAACAATAATAGGTAGTTATTCTTTAATATATGCCCACACACAGTACTGCAGTACCCTTTCTGACCTGAGACTGGTTGTGACATCTAAACATGTCTCATTATTATTCTTGTGTGTCATTTTTTGGCATAGTTTATGGATTATCCTCTCCTGATTCAGGATGACAAGGATCGCTGTACACAAAGCAAGATCTGTAAAGAAATGATTATTATTATTATTTTCTTAGCCATCTACGACAATATAACCTCATTAATGGTTACAAACCACAGATATATTTTATTGTTACAAGAACTATATAGATTTTGTAAGACAGCATCAGTTGTTTCAGAAAATATAAAAAAAATTACATTTATTAACTAACAGCATCACTTTGTGGTTAAAATAATATCAGGGGTAAACTAAAGAAGTCGGATAAAATAGTGACAGGGCCAGTCTGCAAAGAGAGGAGGTCGGGGTTGATGGATGAGTTACCAAAACGCTGAGCTTAAATACAGGATGGCACTGTTTGTTTTAAATCTTTCAATTCGATCATCAAAATTTCTTTAAACCAGCGGCTCTCAAATCTCAAATCAGGCCACTACAGGTGGGGTATGGAAAATGTAATTCTTGTAATGAACAAAAAAAAGATTTGTGGATACGATCGGCTCACCATTATTTCAATTAAATTCAATCTTATTTTATTTTCATTTATTTATCCATTTATTTTTTGCCTAGTTAAAAAACAAAACAAATCATTCCTTTAAAACATAACTGTTCCTTAGCTTTGCTGCATATTCATTGTTCTTTGCATACAGATGAATCTCCTCTAACATTTATCAAGAAATCTATTTTAACCCAAACCATCATCATTACCGAAACCAAACCCAGTTTTAACAGAACACTGCTGCATGATCATTTATATTTCATTTATCCTGCCTTCTCTGTTTAAATCTAATATTTCAAATATTTAATTTGAAATGTTTTTCCTACTGCCGAATAACATGATCTTTTCCACCTGTCTGTTCGTTAGTCTGTCAGTATATTGTATCACCTGTTATACCATGTCACAGTATGATGTAGTTAATTTTCCTTCTGGATCCTGCGCTCTGTTTCTGTTTGCTTTCTCTGCTTTCTCTGTCTGTTTATAACCATAAAGGAAACTTTTTGATTTTAACTTCGTGCTATGTTCTACCAGCCTTGTTTTCCAACTATGGTACATCTCCTGCCATGAATATGCTCCTATGGGTTGTATCTGACCAGCTCTAACTGGCTTGCACACAGTCCTGACCTCTTCATTACCAAACACCTTTGGAAGGAGCTGGAGCATTGACTGACAGCAAACCCTTAGTAACCTCACTAATGCTCTTGTGGCTGAACAAGCCTATAGCCAAGCAAGAACTGTTAGACTTGATTCTGCAAAAGCTTCTCTTATGTAGCTGTGCTGAATACAAATAACTTCAGATAAAAATAGTTTTAGTAGTCAGTGAGAGATGTTGGGAATGCCTTGTTTTGCACATTAGAGGGTTACATAGGAAACGGGAAGACCAGTTGATGGCCAGCTGTAAGCAACAAAGGGTTTGAGCCTCCTTACCTATCTAAACTTTTGAACTTGCACATTCCCACAAGCTCACTAAGGTCTGCTAAGTAGATGGCCCAGGTGGTCCTGAGGTCCACCTTAAAGCACAGAAGTGACCAGGCCTCTGCAATTACAGCTCTTAAACTGTGTACCTGGGTGCTGCTTCCTCTCCTCACTTTGTCAACACTGGACATTTTAAAAACCCTGTTATGTTCTCTGACTTTAAACCACACTGAGTCTTGACATTCTTTCATTTATTATTTTAAATATTTTATAACTTAGTTCTTCTGAGCTCTTGGTAACAGCAACTTGGTAATAAAATAAATAAATGTTCTTTCAATGTTCATTGTTTTGGACAGAATTAGAGTATGTTATAGTGGCAGCGAGGGAGGGGGTGTTCTCACATATGGTGAACACTATGCTCAGGAAGCATGCCCATGTTTTTCTCAATATAACAACAAAAACTACTTTTCATGGTTGTCACAATAAATTATGAAGCAATAATCATCTGCTTCTCTGGTAAATTGCACTCCACTGTCTTGGACTACGGCTGGTGGCTGTATTCTGCTCTGTAGCCTCTGTGAACTCAGCAAAGCAGCACTAGCTAACCAGTGACTATAACCAGTGACTATGATCTCAAGAGCAGAACAAAGAATACTTTTACCACCTACAGGCCAAGATGTTTGAGTTGAAGACTGTCCAGTAGCTTGTGCAAAAGTCTGACACAACTCAGTGACATTGAGGATCTCCTCTATGGGCTCAAATTGTGGTCATAAATAATTTGTACTTGTAAATCAAATTCGTATTTGTGAACTGAGTTTTGTAACCTTGTAAACCAAAATATCTGAAAATGTTATGTTTGTGCATCTGTAGATGAAAATTTGTGTGTGTAAAAAAGATTTGTGTTTGTAAAAAATATTTACACAAGTTACAAATTTTTTCGTTAAGGTCTGGTTGCAAATACAAAGCAAAAAACTACGTGTAAAACTCTGCGCTCAAGTCCCTTCGCTTGCGTGCAAGTTTAAAGTTACAAGTACAAATCTTGACCTGATTTTTCTTCCTTTCAGCTGACTGGTCAACATCATATCACAATCCAATCAGAGAACAGATGGGTTTGGCTGTTGGAGAGGTGCTTTACTGAGCTTCAGGTCCTGGAAGGGTAATGCAGTTTGAAGCTGGAGGATCTCTATATAAATATCCCATAGAAGTCATACAAGCCAGGTCCCTTAACTTTTGGTAGCTGTTGAAAGGATAAAGTTTTGGTATATCAGTGATCACCGAAAGCTACCGAGGTGATTGGAGACCAAAACACCCAATCAGATTTTTTTTGCATCCAAGTCTGTGATTGGTTGTTTTTGTGGCACAAATATAACGGTGGAAAGAGTTGAACGCGCAGGGGCAGAAATGTTGAGAGCGCGAGCGACACACTGCGAGCAGGACCGCAGAGATCTGAGTGAGAGGGGCTGCTATTGTGTGTGTATATGGACAATAGCAAACACTGAAATACATTTTTTGCACGCAGCAATGAATTTTGTTCTCTCAAGTTTAGCTTTTCTTCGCTCAAAATAAATTTCTCCTTAAAGTGCAACACTTGTACTTGCAAATTTTTTTTAGGTGCGCTCAAATTTTTTTTACATGCGCTCAGAATAGTGGCACAAAAATAACGCCATAGAGCTGCAGCAGCAATAATATAGAAAACATTTTTTAAGGTAAGGTCCCTGAGGTCGACATGATTCTCATCAGTAAAGTGAACATGGAGCAAATTTCATCTTCTGACTGAAAAGTGACAGTTTGATAAAGTTTCCCTCCATATATCTGCTGGTTTCAGTTCACCTGTTTTCTCCGGCCCCAGCTCACCCCGGTTTGGATTCTCAGAAGAACTGCACCCTGAAAACCTCGAGCTCCCCAGATAACCCAGCTGTCCTCCCGCTCTCTTTCCAGCCTGATCCCTCAGGGTAACCTGCCCTTTCCCTCTCAAGGATCAGTGTGAAATAAGAGCCATTTGTTTTCTCTGATAAATTTAGTTTAGTTCATTTCTAACTCTGGGTTTCTGCTTTTTTCAGAACATCCCGTGTAATCTGCTCCAGTCACACCTCACTGTAAACAAAATCCTTCTTCACTGTCCTCGTCTGTGTGAGTAAGCTCCTCGGGTCCACCTTTAGGCTCATTCTGATGATCTGACCAATAAACTGTACATGAAATTATGAAGGTTCACTTGAACACTGTATAACAGCAGTGAGAATATTTCAATAAACACTGAAAACAACAAACACTATAAACATGTTTGTCACGCTGACAGGAATCTAACACATGATTTTTTCCCCTCTTTACTGAAATCAGACTCACAAAACATTTCTTACAGCAAATCCTCAAATTTTTACTTCACTTGTTCCACATGTTGTCATGTTACAGCTTTATTCCACAGTGGTTTAATGGCTTTTTAGAAAGTCCTGCAGAAACATTGGTTAAATCCAATTGCTTGCCTGTCTCAATTTAAATTCTGTCATGATCGAACACACTGGGCTATAGTATACATCTGAGTGTGGTTTTCTGTAAGACAGAAACAGGCAGCCCTATAATTAGCAGTCACATTTAACTATACAAACAATCACATTAACGCCACTTTCTTGGCACAAGAAATATCTCACAATGTCCACAAGAGGTCACTGTGGACCATAAATTTGCTTGATAGCACACCTTACAGGTTTCCTAATAGTAAAGCACAAATATGGAAAAAAACACCATCAGTTTAACTAAAATAAAAACAAATAAAAATTAACTTGTGCTAAATAATCTAAACAACATAGTATCAAAGTACTGAAACATGCAAAAACAGTTATAAACAGCTTTATGTCAATTTACCTGCCAAAGGAAAGCACTTACAGATTAATTAATTTGTAACTCAATCACAAGAATCTGCATTTAAAATGCAGGTCTTTAAGCATTATCCACTCTGCGTGATGAGCGCATGGACACTGACGCAGTTCCTTTGGGTGCGCTTGATTCTTGCCTCTAGACATCCCGAGGCCAAGTCAGAGCAGGGAAAATTGAACAACTGTAGTGAGGAATAAGAAGTGTTAGTGGATGGGTGGGGTAGGCAGTCAGCTGATGAGAGCAGGTTTAGTCATGAACTCTGTTCAGTCTGTCAGACCTGTTTATCTCTTTGAATGCTGCACTGTTTCAGACTGATGTTCACAGTAATGTGTGGAAACAGAGTGGAGATCTTTAACAGCACAAACTTGTTTTTACTTCATGTTTACACCTCAGCTTCCTCTTCTTTTATATATGTTGCCTGGTCATGGGAAATGAGATAGGACACAGAAAATATTCGTTTTGTGTGTTTGTTTGTTTTAAATACTCCGACTGACCTCAGAAAAGCAGTTTTAATTTTGTGGTTTTGAGTGGAAACTTTTAAGTTTAACAATAAACCCATTGATAATTAATATTTATAATATATGTGTAATAATATTTTTATTATTTGATTTGTTTTTCCTGTTGGCAGCAAACAAGTTTACAACTATTTTATTCTTCTATAAATATTAAAATACAATCCTGAAACAGACACTTGTACTTGCTGACCTTAGGTCAAATTTGTACTAAGTTTAAATTCAGTTTTTATTTTTAATATTTATTCTTAAACCATAAACAGCTGAGTCTGCAGCTGAGAGAGAGAAAAAAACAAACTGTCAGGAGCGGGTTATCTTCCAAGTTTCACTTTTAAATTCACATTTTCTCTGATTCTTTTATTTAAAGCTTGGCTAGACTATTATAAATTCTCTGCTGCAGGAATGTGTTTTATAAGTGCAGCTTGTTAAGCCATGCCTTCATAAAACCACTGAACGAAGCCTCACAATGGTTCAGATCACAGCTGCTGATCTTAGAACAGCCACACCGTCACATTAAGGCTCAGTGTTGATCTGCAGGTCTCTGAGTTTTAGAAAAAAACCTGATCATTTGAATTCAAACATCAAACTAAAAATGTCCTAATAAACTTTCAAACAGAAAGTGTCGGACTGTTTTCTTTGGTCTGTTTTACTCTGAAAATTCAGATTTATATGACACATTTCTGCTGATCTACACAGACCAACAGTCAGCAGAGTCAGAGCAGGGTATCAAATATTAGAAAATGATTATTACCAGTCTACTTTCATAATTCACCAGTATCCTCTAAACTTCTTGTTGCTTCCTGTAATTCAGAGTTGTTTATTCTCAGCTGTAAACTCACTGTGTCATGATCTGGAGCAGCAATAATGTAGAAACTATGAAACAAAAGACACTGCAGCGCACACAGTGTTTTAAAATGTACATTTATAAATCCATAAAATATGTTTACATGTACTATTATTAATTAACATTTTTTATAAAAAAGGATAAATAGAAAAATAACATTTGTTCATGACACAATTTCAACTTATCAATCAAAACATTAAAGCTTCAAGTACAAAGTTTAAGGCTCTAAATGAATCCTGAGGGTCTGAACTCACAGCTACACTCTGAGAGTTTTTATGAGATCAGACAATAAAGCAGTAGATCTCTGTGGATCGAAGCAGAACACAAACACCACTGATTCTGTAAGAAAAGAAAAGCATCACTTCCTGTTCTACGCCATAGCTTAATCAGAGCTTATCATACATAATCATCATTATAAAATCAACGTGAATTTTTCATTACAAACTGGCATTCAGTAGAAAACTGAATCACAGGAAATGAAATAAAACTAAACATCTCAAATCAGCTTCACGTTCTCTGTGAGGTCGATGATTTCATTTGGTTTCATTTTCATAACACAGTGAATATTTCATCCTGTTATCAGTGACAGTCTGATAAAGTTCACCTTCAAAATAATGTAAACTATAAAAACTGTTTCCTTCATCGAGTTTATGATTATAGCTCATGAATGAACAGACTTCCATGAAGTTCATGATTTTGTGGCTCATGTCTCATTATTCTGTCCATCATGTTATTAAAGTGAACTCCAACAGTCTCATTTACATTATTGATCAAACTGTTTCCACTGATTGATCTGATGAAGTTTTTGACATCCATTATTAGATGTGTAGAAATCCTGTTTTCTATTCAGACAGTAAGTGAATGAAAGCAGCAGAGAAGCAGCAGAGCTGCTGTCAGTCCACAGTAGAGGCCGATCCTTCCAGGTTTTCTCTCAGGTTCACGACAATGCCTCACTGCTGCAGAGACACAAACACATCTGAGTCTCTCACATTCATTAAAAACAATTACACTAATAACACATCAGAATAATTTTCATTAGTAATGAAGGTGCTGAAAAAAATCGATTAAATCTACAAGTTTAAAGCTTTACCCTTATCTACAGTCTGACTTCATCTGATTGCCTTGCTTTGTTTCCTAACCTTTTACCCTCCACAATATGACAGTTTTACAGCTGCAGTGTAACACAATGACAATAACAGACAATAAAAGACTGACAGCCTCGCTGCTTTTAAATACTTTACACAGATAAAAGTTTCAAATAAGTTGTGCACAAATACAGAGCAGACGTGAAAACAATAATACAGTAAAATACAAAATTCTTACTCCTGTTGTTTCCTCTTGTTTCAGCCTGTTACTGTTTATTCTCTTCAAACAGTCACTGCATCGTTGTTGTCCATGACTCTGTCCTTCATTTGACTAAAGCCCAACTTTGTGGTTTCAAGTTTAAATGTTCTGAGTGATCAGGCAACCAGCACAACAAAGTCCAGTGTTCCCATTTTCACGTTGTTCACTTCTCTTTTGTTATTGGTATTTTGTATTTTCTGCACAGACTAAAAGTCAAATGTTTGCAGCCACCGCAGCAAAACTGTTTCTGATCTGCTGAGAAACATAAAATGGATTTCATGCATAAGACAGATTGTTTTTATTGATTATGAGTTTAAAATAACATGAACACAAAAAAAATCCAAGCACAGACTTCCTCCATCTCTCTTCACTCATATTTAGAGTGTAAGTTTCTTCAAAAACAAAACAAAACACAGGAATCAAAAAACTTTACTGATAAGTCTTGTTATTTTCCACATTTTCTATGCATGCTACATTCTTCATCGTCAGGATTCAGATGGTTCCTGCAGTTTCCCATAAATTTTGCCTGGTTTATTCCCAACATTCAGGTTGAAGGGTCATATGATGATGACGAAGCTCTGATTGCACAATCCCAAAAAACGATATAGAAAAAGTATAAAACCGGTATCAGTTGTAAAAAATTTCCAGACTGCATAGTTGAAATAAATCTGTATTCTATGGGGGCCAAGAGTCCTGTTTGTATATCGCTCATGAAGACCAGGTTGAACACTAATAACTGTTAATTCTTTCCCACCTGTCAGCACATGGAGTTTTTCCAAATAAATACTGCAAATTGGACACTTATTTGTGGGACATGTACCAGTTATTGGATTTGGAGTGTTGCTTTCACAGCGCAAAATTTTTTAAGTTAAAAGTCAGGTCAAAACTACAATGCAAAAATGGATAAAAAACACATGACATGACCATCAGAACCAACAACCACACAACTGAAAAACTGTGTGGCTCTAATTCCCTGCACCTGTGCCCCTAATGCCTTCCTTAAATAGGTCAAGTCACCAATCTAAAACCTGTGCCCCCTGGTCCCCATGTGATACAACTGCATGAACATCCACCTGACCAAAAAATATAATCCACAGCAAAATTGGCGACAACAACTATGACAATCTGTTGCTCACACAGAAACAGTTTCAGGCTGCACTTTAATGAGGATTAAAGTGTTGATGCCAGTTAACTTTACATAATCTCAGGATGCTGGGCCCTCAGGCCACCCTCATGAACTCTGTTTCTGATTGTTTGGTCAGAAATTCACGCCAGTGGCCTGCTGGAGGTCATGTTGTAGCTCTGGCAGTGCTCTTCCTGTTTCTCCTTGCACAACGGGCAGACTATCATCCTGCTGATGGGTTAAGGACCTTTCACAGCCCTGTCCAGCTCTCCTAGATTATCTGGCTGTCTCCATGAATTTCCTGCATGCTCTTGAGACTGTGCTGGGAGACACAACAAACCTTCTGGCAATGGCACATATTGATGTGCCATCATTGAATTCAATTCAATTCAATTCAATTCAATTCAATTCAATTCAATTTTATTTATATATCGCCAAATCATAACAACAGTCGCCTCAAGGCGCATCATGGAGGAGTCGGACTACCTATGCAACCTCTGTAGGATCCATGTATCACTTCATGGTACCAGTAGTGACACTGACCCTAGCCAAATGCAATACTAGTGAAAAAACTGTCAGAAAAGATGAGGAGGGAAAAATGTCAGTGACCTGTACCAACACAGAGCAGAGCAGCTACCTGAACGCTACTCCAACAGAGGTCGATTATCTTGTTAATAATTTTACCTCCTCACTATGTACGACTCTGGATACTGTAGCTCCTGTGAAAACTAAGGCCTCAAGTCAGAAGTACC
>VUQG01021910.1:0-42342 GCA_015106755.1 Etia nguti | reverse complement strand
CCCCCTCCGCGGTTTGGTTGTTTTTGTTATTCTTCGGTTAGTTGACAGCTTAAGCCACGCCCACTCTACCGGAAGTTACGTAGTTTAAATGTCGGGGGGGTCTCTCGTCTTCGTACTGGATTATTTTCTTTAAAACGGAACGGAGCTAAGAATACAAGCTAAGAATTACTGACTATTATACTGATTATTATTATTATTATTATTATTATTAATTAGTTTTTTAGCGAGTCTTTTTTAAACGAATCTCAGATGTAGCTCGTTGCCTTAACGGACAATTTTTTAAATTTACTGATTACGGGCATTTTTCTAAAACCTGAGTTCAGTTACAGCAGTCACTCCCACGCGTGACTATAGCCCGATCTTGTTGAATCAAGGAAGCCTACAGCCAGTTTGACAAAGTTGGACAGGCTCTCTGAAACTGTTACAGAGCCATTTCTAAGGCTTTGGGACTCCAGTGAACCACTGTGAGAGCCATTATTCACAAATGGAGAAAAGTTGGAACACTGATGAACCTGTTCTAGTCAAAGTCTGCACCTAAATCCAAGATGCATTGAGATGACATTTAAAAGGGCGTTCATGCTTGAAAAATCTCCAATGTAGCTGAAGTAAAACAATTCTGCAGAGAAGAGAGGGCGAAAATTCCTCTACAGCGATGATAAAGACTCATTGCCATTTATCACATATGCTAAATTGCAGTTCTTGCTGCCAAGTGTGGCACAACTAGTTATTACATTTAGCAGGCTTTTTCACACAGGGCTAGGTTTAGATCATGTTTCTTCCCTTAAATGAATGAAATCATAGTTCAAAAAATGCATTTTGTATTTACTTGGGTTATATTTGTCTGATATTACAATGTTTTTTTATGATCTAAAACATTTAAACGTGACAGAAATGCAAAAAACCCAATAATTAATTAGGTATGGGGCAAAAACTCAGAGCAATGTATGTATAAAATATGTTTTATAAAACATTTATATACAGTCTGCGGTGGATACCAGTGCTTTAACACTCATGTAGTTTAAAAAAAAAACCCGTTTTTAATGATGTGCATAAAGCGATAGGAACTGTCACAAGCTTATTACATAAAATAAATTATTTACTTTGACTGTACATTAACGACATGTGTATGTTAGATTTAAGTTCACTTATAAAGCCGGAATAGTTTTGATTTGTGATTACTGTACAACATTGCTTACATTTTTTGTCTGCACAGATATGATGAATCTTAGGAATTTTAAAATTGAGAAATGTTGAGAAAACCTCACATATGTTTATCTTTCTAACTGTAATATATAGTGTACAGACAAAGGCATGTTTGTGTATTTTAATTATCTTTGAGTTCTTTTTTTTTTTCTTCTTCTTCATTTAGAGTATCACCTACAACATGAATATGTCAGTGTGACTGGAGTTAATAGACCTACGTAATGTTGCCACCAGATGGCAGCCATGAAGTATTGTGGGCTCCTGTGGCCTGAGAGAAGTTTATGAGTTGTGTGAAGCCAGCAGGGTTTAAGTTCACCCTCAGCTCCTTATCTAATACAGGCCCAAAATATATGTGACAAAGAGGCTCATGAATGAAAACTTTAACATTAAAAAGCAGTGGATGAAGATGTGTTTAGGTCCTCAAGAGAAAGCACCAATGTAAGAATTTGAAAATACTCCATGCATGTGAAAGCCCTGCATTTAGAACATCAGGGCATTACAAGTTAAATCTATTTTTCTGTCAACATCTAAAGTACTTATTCTGCAGGAAAACTGAAAAAAATGTACTACTATGCAGTGTAACCCTATTAGATTTACACAGTGCAGCACAATGCTCCACTGGGTGAGTGGGTCGGTTTCTTCAGTTTTCTTCACACAGTTCAAAAACATGCATTGTAAGCTGGGTGCATTTGAGTGTGCCTGTCCCAACTAGATTTAATTTTTATCATCATGCCACATGACAGCTTTAAAAAATTAGCAATACAGCAGTTTGCTGTTTTCCAAAAAGAACATGATGGAATATCCTTACTTAAGAAAAAAAGGCAAATGGATGAATAAGTCATCACAGTGATCGCTATCAGTCATTCATTATCGACAGAAGGCTCTTATTGAGCTCCCATATTTTTCTTTTGCTATATTACTACTAAAAGCGGCAAACTGTGCATAGACAAATTAGTCTTTTTTCTTTCATAAGTGTACCAACCCATTTCAGTAATAAGGTAGTTTGTTTTGGGCCTGAAAGTAGAGCTTTTAATTAATTAAAAAGTTATATGCTATAGTTATATAGTTATATGCTATTTCACAGTAAGTTTGCCAATAATGTTTAGTCTTGAGCTCTGTGTTATACCAGCTCTGTGAGACAAAAGCAGGCTATAGGCCATCTGGAGGAGTCTTTGGCTCCCAGAAGCTCCTCGGCAATAAGAAAATTGAAGATTTTAATCTGATCCATCAGCGCAGATGCAGCAGTTTAGGACTGAGAGGTCGAAATGTACCTGGTTTTACGTACTTTGTGTATTCTATTTTGGTAAATATTAAATAAATAAATACAACTTAATTCTGAATTTATATTTAACTTTGTCTCAGTTAAATACATTGATCTGAACTAAAATACACTTCAACTCATATCTGTATTTCTATGAAGCTTTATTTAGTCATTTATGGATTTACCCAGGAGGATGTTGACTTTTCCAGCTCTATAAATGTTCTCTCACTGTCAGTCTTCTCCCTTTCTCAGTATAATTTTTAATAACTTTAACTATAAAATCAAACACCTGCTAACATAGCCCCAAACTCTTCACCTTTAGATTACTTCCGAGACCACCAATGCTTCGAAATGGATAAAAAATCGGTGCCGTTATCTCTTTCTGCCAGGAGCTGTTGCGCATAAATCTGTCCAAAGTCCACCCATGGCTCAAATAATGCGACTGTGCCACACAGCCAAAGAGTTACAGAGATATCCAAAAGTTTTGTTGACTCACAGAGTAGTGAGTGAGGCGTCTGTCCGCTGAGAGCAGCTGTCTCGCTCAACAGCAGGAAAAAAGCAGCCAACAAACATAGCGTCCCTCTCTCTCCGTCTCTCTTTAGTTTGCCACATTTGTGCTACATTCGGATCATAGCCCTGGGGTTCGCATCATATCTCCCAACAGTAAATATTTCATACAGCCATGATTATAATTCATCTCTATCCATACACAAGCAGCTGCAGCTCCTCCAGCCTAACCACAAACACTGTGGAACAGTCAGGAGAGTTTTGGGGGAGAAACAAACTGTGTTTACAGTTGGTAAAAAGATTTGGACCAATGTGTGAGTAAGTCACGCTGTTGCACTCTTTATTCAGTGATCCCGGAGGAGCAATATGTAGTTTGATGTGTTTATTGTTACTTTACTGATCTATATGTCATAATTTACTTTTAATTAGCTTTTGTGTTTTATAGCTTTGCAGAGGAGGAACATGAAGACAAACAGTTAGACGCAGCACATTTGCTCAGAGAAATCAGCAGAAGTTTACTCCCATCATGGGCACAAATGTCATGGTAGTTTGGGGCTTTTAAGGATTTCTCTGAGCATACATCTTTAATGACTTTAAAAAAACAAGAACTGGGTTCACAAGTTTGAATTTGTTTTGGATTTTCTCCAATCCACACAGGACCAAAAATATAGCATAGCCAGAAAAAGCCATTTTGCCATGTTTTCATCAATAAATGAAAACATGTTTTCATCAATAAATGTTCACATTTATCAAACTCTTGGTGCATGCAAGCGCTCATGAAGTGGAGATTTCTGGATCATTTTTTTAACCACTGTGAAATGTCATAAACTTTACCATTAAATACAAAAATCAACATGAAATTTGTAAATTTGCATTCTTTGCATTTATTTTCTTACTTTAGTCTTTATTGCTTTTTAAATTATTTTTTGAATGTGCACATCCAAAAGCTATGCCATTTATTCCTGTCAGTGATGCCAAACTGGCTTCTCTCCACTACATAGTGGTTTCAGTATTTTCTCATTCATTCGCGAGTTGACATCGGTATTTTTTGTGGTTCGTCCGCCAATATTTACTCACCTCTCACTCTTGCTGGTGTGACAGAAGAACAGCAGGAAGGCAATGTTTACAAGATGAAAGTGAGACCTGCAATGATATATTGTTTGGAGACAGTGGCACTGACAAAAAGGCAGAGCTGAAGATGTAATGGTTTTCACTGGTAGCGACCATTAGGGAAGGTTCAGATGAACTGAAGATGTGGAGAACAGTAATAGTGGGCAAAGAAAGATGTCTGACTGAGTTACTGTATATGTTTTAGACGGAGTATTAAATGCCAACATTTTGGGTATACATTAAAATATTTCTATGACAAACATGATGGAAACTGGCTACTGAAAAATGTCAGATTATAACAGATTTAAGGGGTTCAACTCTTAAATAAAACAGCAGGAGTTATATGAAGGGACCAAGAGAAACATCACTTAGAGGGGGGGGGAAAAGCTTTAGATAAGAAAAAATATATTATAATGAAAAATTTGACAATCAGAGAGCGGATTCTGTTCATCAAACACAACAGCAGCACATATACGTCTTCTGACTGCAGTGAGACGAGCTTTCAAATAAAGACGCCTGCTGGGAATTATGAGAGGCGGCAGTCAAGATTCTCCACGTTCCCCACTGTGATTAAAATGTTTACAAGAGAAGTCATGCCCTGGATGTCAAATAGCAACTCCTAAAGAAGCAGAACCACTTCTGCAACTTCTCTACCATTTTACCTGTGGGTTAGTCCTTTTGTTTCCCTTAAAAACCGAGAGGCATGCTGCAGTAAACAGTTAACACTTAACACCAGTGGCTCAGTGTGTCATCATTATTGTTATTATTATTATTATTATTATTATTATTATTATTATTATAAATAATAAAATCTTATATATTAATATTTAGTCCATGCAGTGTTTCAAAACTGTTCATCAACAATAACTGCCAAGTGGTTCATGGAAAAACTGCAACAATGGGAGGAAGGTCGCCCATTTCAGAGCTTGTCTGGGGTGTGACAACACAACAATCTTGACACACAGTTAAAACAAACAAACAAACAAACAAACAAACAAACAAACAAACAAACAAACAAACAAACAAACAAACAAACAAAAACTAGTCCTGAATTTAGGAACTGGTGTAAACACACCATCAGGTGACTGAGCTGACTTAAACAAGACCAGAACTTTCTGTAGGCTATAAAAGGAAATGATGTCATCATGCATCACCTGCAGACATTCTGAGAAGACTCACAGAACTGACCTGGGTAATATTAGGCTAATCCTCTGGATGTTATTTTAGGACAGGGATTAAATTGTAAAAGCATGTCATACATGCGCAGATGAATCCGTGGAATGAGGCCTACAGGAGTTTAGTTTATGGAATAAGAGTGTTCAACAACTTAAACATTGTGTGGCCCACAGTGCAAGTGTCAGGCAGAGAAATCAGTTCAGAAAGAGTGATGGGGTGTGGGGTGGGGGTTGAGAGAGGGCGTGGTCTCCTAATCCAGAATGATCCTCTGAATCAGTGTCAGTCCTGGTGAGAGCCAGATTAATCTACCAATACCTCAATATCTGCAGGACAGAGGCAATATAAACCCAGGCAAAGGCCTCCGACAACAGAGTGGGATCATACAGTCACTTAAGCATAAGCAAACCTTTTGATCCTGGATTATTATCAAAGGAAACTAATAACGAGGACAACAACTGAGGATTATGGCGCTCCTGAAATCAAGCTGGTTGTGGAGAAAGAGTAAGTTTTTTTCTTCTTCACAAATTCAGGGAATTCTATAATAAAATTAGTTCTCAATTATTCGGTTCAATTAATGCATAAAAACATGTAGGTTTCCTTTTTTGGGGGGTGCTTTAAGAGACAAGACCTATAGGATAAGACTTGTCTTATAATTAAAATTATATATTGACCCATTTCACCTGTATTTGTTAAGTGTAGTGATAAGGGCCATTGCATTTTCTTATACTTTTTTCACTTTTCTGTTTTTAAGGAGTTTGACTAAGTATAAGCATCAAATCTAGACTATACATGTATGTATGTGACAATTAGCATGTTACATGTACCTCACCTTTTTGGGTAAATGTTAAACTGCATTGAATAAAGTGATAATACATAAACACCAAAGCACAGTAAAATGTATTTGAAACCTTTTGCATTCTTGCAGATTACACTTCTGTCATAAGACTGAAGGCAGCGTGCTGGCTTTCTAAGAAGGCTATCCTTTGAATTTTAAAGCAACTCACTGAATAAAGCTGCCTGCTTCAAACTTCTAACTGCTAGGTTAGATGCTTTGTGTCTACAGATGACCAATACTGCATCGGTTCATAACAACATCTCAGAGTTTTAAAACTTTAAATTCTACTAGGATCATTTAGAGGATGTGATGGGCTAACATCAGCAAATGTTTACAGCATTAGCTTTATTCTAATCATGGCTAATACATGTGGGGTGTTTTTCATGTATGTTGTGTTGTGTATTTGTGTTGGTGACCAGAAACTTGACACTGAGGATTTTCTGGAAAACTGTACCCATTATGAAACTCTACCCTTTGTAACTCTTAATCTCATTATTTGTTCTTGGCCGTGCCTTTAAGTGGCTTATCAAGGACACTCAATGGAGATACACTTGCTTGGTGGGAAGGGAGACGGGGGGGTTGACTATATTCAAAAGCAACTACTAAAACACGTGAGATTTGAGGCCTGCAGCAGAAGGATGTTAAACTGAAGTCTCTTACCAGGCACTAATTTTACAGTGTGGCATGTGTCTCCTCTCTAGCTTCTGTCCTAAAACGCTGGAAGCTCAACTGGTGTGACCTTTGGATCGATGGGAGTCTTTGCTTCTACAAGTCAGACAACAGGCGAGAGCTGGAGCATCGCGTCAGTCTCAAACTAGCATGCATAGACGTGCAGTCTGGTCAGGAATGTGGAGGTACAGCACAATATTCTTATGTGGAACCCACCACAAGAAATTTCCATTAAGAAAAAAAAAAATAAAAAAAAATCAAAAACAAGCAAACCAAAAAACCAAAAAAGTTTCTTCACAGTTACAGATCTTCAAATGATTTCACATCAGTCATCTTAAATTTGTATTTTTAAAAAAAAAATTTTTTTGTTGCAATTTTACTGATATTTGATGTATTTAAAAACAACAGAAAAATTCTGTAAAGTGTATTCAAAAAATGTGGTTAAATTATCAATTTTTTTTACAGTGTACAATCTGAATGTACTGCATCTTTAGTCTCTCAGTTTAATCCCCCCTCACCTATAAACCTGAGGGTATTCAAAGCTGAACTCGGAAGCTTTAAAATTGTACAAATTTAAAAAAAAAAAAAAGGTTTTTTTTATACAGTGTATGTTTATCATATATTATCATATCTTTATACACAGAGCAGACACTTAGATTACCTTATGTCCATGGCAAAAACTTGTATTCTCACAGTATATAAGCTTTAGCTCATTCATTCTCACCTTTGGTTTACCTTTAACAAATATGGATAATTTACTCCTTTAATTTTACTCCAGGTGTGACTCCACCAGAGAGCAATCCCAGGGAGAATCTCATCGTGGTTCACCTCGTGAACGGCTCAACACTCAACCTGTGCGCAAACAGTGAAGATGAATCAATGTAGGTGCTCACGCTTCACCTCATTATTCTCTGCTTTACTTCACTACGTCCCTCAGTTTCTCAGTCCTGTTTGTTTACTTTTCAGAGCGTGGAAACTGACTCTGCTGCAGACCAGAAGAAACCCGGTGAGTCCTTCATGCTTTCTGTAAAAAGTTCAAACATGATCAGCAAGCTCTCAGATAGTGTTTCCACCACACAGCTAAAAGTAGTGCTTTGCTTTTTTCACTGGAGGTGTTCACGTATGACCCATATGATGACTCCTACCAGGCTGTCCCACTCAACAGCTACCACACTGTCTACATTACACCTGGAGCAGGACCAGGTAAGACATCATAGTTTAACACAAAAAAACTAGACTTATTATAGACTTAATATAGTAAATAGTACATATATTATAATATGTAGGCATTTTATTAAAAAAAGTATAGAAAAGTATAATAGTTCCCTTTAATATTGTACTTTAAGGACAATAAAATTAAGTAAATAAATTAAATTAATCAGGTGTATGCCAAGTGGAGCATTTTAAAGAAGTATTTAGCCCTACGCTAGGAAATGTGTAAACAAGTCTAATGCTGCGGTCTATATACTGGATCAAAAACAACAGCATTCATTTGCATTTATTTTCCTAGACCATATCCTATCAAACAAAAATGGGCTTTTAAAGGCTCTTTTTTGAATCTTGTAAACAACAGGGATTTGAAACATGGGAGCTGTCTTCTTCTTCCAAAGAAGCAGACAATTCAACAGTAATCTAAATAATCCATAACTGCTTTGGTTGCTGCAGTATGTTTTATAAAGCATGGCACACCACAAGAACTGAGCACTTATGATGTAGCTGATATGTGAGGAAACAGTCAGAATACCCAGAACCGTTCACTCTACTTACTTCTGTGTAACCTCATCATGTGTGATAATGCATATCTCTTGTGTTGTTTCCCAGATGTGACATGCGTTACTCTGAGTACTCTTTCTTGCTGCACTGTTTGCCTCCACACATCTGCTCAGTTTGTGAACTAATTGAATTCTGGAGCGCTAGATTTAGGGCACTTGATGCTCCTGCTGGGCGGTACTTTGAATCAGTAATAAATTAAGTAGAACAAAGCAACCTTTTTTTAAACATGACAATGAGCAGTGCTTAGACTAATAACAGTAACTGGTATGCTAATAATAATTTTTGTTTATTATGTTGTAAGTGTTTTATATTTGTGTCCACATTTAGCTGGACACAAGTCCACACACCTGCTCTGTAAATAAGCCGAGAGGCAGAGAGGCAGATTTGTTGGGCTATGTACGTCTGAGTCCTTTAAATATTTCACTTAATTATGTTTTATACATTCACTTCACATACGTTCGCTTTGCTAGCATTGGTCCACATTGACAAGATAGCATCACATAGTTGCTTCAGATTCATCAGCTTCACGTTCATGATGTAAATCTCTTGCTCCTCCACATCCTAAAGGTGATCTGCTGGATCAAGATCTGGTGACTATGGAGACAGTTTCAGTACGATGAACTTATGTTCAAGAAACCAGTTTGTGACATGGCCTGTTATCCCATGGTTGCAGAGTTTTGTTGAGCCTGTGTAAATTGTAGTCTCATTTTCCTAGGCCTAGCTGGGCCAGCGTGGTCTTCTGCTGCTGCTGCAGCTCATCTACATTCAACAACGGTCTTCTGCATACTTGGAATGTAGTCACTGGATATTTGAGTTACTGTTGCCTCCCTAACAAAAGTCTGGGCATTCTCTTCTAACCTCTGGGAACGTTTAGGCATTTTCATCCAGAACTGATGCTTTTATGCTGCTTTGACTTCATGTTGTTTGTTTATGCATCAATCTTGCCTTTAAATTCCGGCTACAGCTACAGTGCAAGTGGTAGACAGGTGCATGCACTGTGGTCAGTTTTTGCACAGAAGCCTATCGATACTGCAATACCGGCACACTGCATGCCGGTTAGTTTAAGTTAATTTTAATAAGCACGACTCGGATTTGACACAAGCTGATTCTTAAATTCAGGGCCAGGATTCAGAAGGCCTTTGTCAATAAATGGTTTCAGTTCATCATCAGTGCACAATCCACCACACCACAGTGAGCTTTGAGGTGTGGACTGTTCTGACATTGTCCCTTTTCACAACCCTGATCTGTCCTTATTTTTCTAGACATTCAAAGCAACCGTCATGTTAACACAAATGGTAAAAGTGTCTTCTTTCTGTCCATATTTTAGGAACCCACCAGGTGGTTGTTCAAAGGGACCCGTTTGATGGTGTGGTGGAGCATCTAGCACTTGGAATGTTAGCAGGAATGGCAGCCGGGGCAGCCATGCGATCCTTCCTTTGGATGCCCTTGTTTTTTTGCTGAAATGACTGACATTACTGACAGGAAAGCAAAGCCTGCCTGTCACCAAAACAAGGGAGTTGGACATCTAACAAGCATGTGTAGAACAGGCTTTCCCATTATACTTGCTCTGATAAAAAGCTGCTTCAGTGGTTCTTCAGTTTTTTATTATGAGCATATAAAACCTGCATTGTCACCTTAAACGTGTAAAACACCATTAGATGCCGCTGCCCTATAAGCTGCCCTGTGTCGTCTGTATTTTAAAAATACTGGCTGCCACCATATTAGAGGAACAAACATTACTGTTTTAAAGCGTACACAGTCACAAGTTTGTTAGCGAGAACGTGGTTCTGGTTATTTGGGAGCTTTGTGCACTTTGTTCTCACTCATTTTTTGTAAGTTTTGCTTTTACTTGCTGGTTAAGTTTAAGCACCAAAAATTAGAAAAATGCACCAAAACTCTTGGTTTAAATGTGCCCTTTCACATCATTAACACTACACATTGTAAAATGAACTGCAACAGCAGGTTGTAGAGTTGTACATCACCACTTATGAATGTTTGCGAAGCGGGAAGTTGGTTTTATATACGAGTTCTTTTACCAGTTGAATTTTACACAAAAATTGTTATAATATACGGAAACTCACTTTTGTTTTCACTGCACAACAGTCCTCGTTATAGAACCAGTAACTAGCAATTTTCCTAGCTCTCATCAATAACACTGCCTTAACTACCTGAAGATGGACGGATGACCTAAGAGCTCAGCAGGTCATACTTCAAGGGCACTGACGTTTCTTAGGTAGTCAGCTGGCCTTTAGGTCAAAGTGTTTGATGAAACTACAACTGCAAGTCCAACAACTATGGAAGTTTGATGATTCCACCAATAAGGAAAACATTTGACACCCAGATATTAACCCCAAGCCAAAAAAAGCAAAAAGTTGTTTTTGGAAGCGGAAACAAGCTTCCATAAAATACAAGCTCTGAATCAAATTTCTTTTTCAGACAGAGGCTGATGAAGAGCATGAGACGGCATTACGTTTTGGAAAATAAGCTCTTAAATAGATAAATAAACAGACACTGAAAAATATTTGACTAAAATGCATTTTAAATTTATCATTTTATTAATATTTCAAAAAAAATAAAAATAAAAAAAATCCACAAAGCATTTCTACTCTGTATCCATCAACACACTGACAATGATGCTAATGTAACCTCAACAAAGAGTGACATATAAGCTGTGTGATCTTTCGGTGCATACGGTTATTGCAGTTCTATGTTGCATGCTACAACTATACTATTAAAATGCAAAACATGTATTAAAAGACCACGTTCAACTATTCTGTTGTCTTTATAACCAGAATCAGTGTACATGAAAAAAATCCTGCAGAGCTTTAAACCAAAGAACCGAGAATACAGATTTGTATGCATCCTACCACATCAATACTATGAGGGGTTGGATGTATAAATGCAGGTCTGTTTAAGGTATAATCCATGTAAGGGCTTAAGAGTAAATGAACCACATGTGGCACCCATATTTATCCCCTGCCGAGAGGAAACTGGCCAGTATATATCTATCAAACACATTTTCTAAGATTTTTAAATGTTTCGGAATTTCTTTGACACTTCTGTTGGCAACATCATTTTTAACTGTTAGTTAAGACTGCTATTTTCTCGATATTTTAATTGATTATTAAAGGTCTTCTAACTGCTAAATTGCAACAGAAGACATGACTTCTGAAAAATTAAAGTTAATTAGGCTTCTGCTGTTCTTCTGTTACATTTCTTATGGCTCTTTATAAAAATAAAAATAAAAATAAAAAAAAAGCTGGAAGTGCAAAGTAGGCATGGCTGATTAGCCAGTGTTTAAACTTTTGGGTTACTCTGATTTATAACCTGTCAAATAAAAACTTCTGGCTATAGTCGAGCCCTCTGAAACCAGCCTCAGGTCTGGTTTGTGACTGAAGCAGCTCCAGTAGCTCCAGCTTTCTGATGATCCTCAAGTCTCTTTGCTGCGTGGTTCAGCGGTTCTCAAAAACCAGTTACACTACAAAACAACACCCCATCTCCAGATGTTAGTCTGAGCGCTGGTTGCGATTGGTATGTGTGAGTGCAGTCCAACCAGGGACAGCCCTTTCACATTCACTCATTACTCCACAAGAACTCAATTCTTACAAAGGCTTATTTGGCACATACATGAACTCCAATTACTCTCCAATACGTTGGGCTTTAGCAAATTGTCTTTACAAAAATAGAGATCACTTTCTGAAATTATTCATAACCCACGTACTGTTACTCCTCCTTACAGGTAACTCCCCTCTGAGCCCGTCCATTCACTTGCCCGTTAGGCTTCACTTCGTCATTTCCCAACTTTCCCTCTGCTTGAAGTTTCCTGATCAGATCATGGGGACCTTTGCCCATCAGAGCTGACGGGTGCCTGTAGGAGCCTCCAAGGCGGTCCCACAGAGTGAAATATTGACCGTAGTTATAGTCGAAGAAGAGGTGGTGGTCAGTGTGGTGAGCTGAGCCGTTGATGACGCTCGTCAGAGCTCCGGGTACACGATAGTCGCCGTCGTGGATGGAGATGGTCCAGATGTTAACGAAAACGTAAAGCGCCAAGTAGAGCACTTTGTGGAGGGGGAAGAGGAAGGGGTAGATGTGGTAGGGCATTCCTTGCAGGAAGCCGTCCACTGGATGAAAAGCGTGGCTGGCAAAGGGAGTGGGGATCTTCCATATGTGGTGTGGTTTGTGAAACAGCTGTTGGGGACAAGAGAGCAGTGAGGTCAATAAAGTTTAGCGCACGATAGAGACATTTCCACTATTCAGCAATTGTATATTGCCAGTATGAAAAAACACAAGTGTCCTCACCTTGTAAATAAGCTTATGGTGTAAGAAGCGGTGAATCCAGTAGATGCACATGTCAGTAAAGAACAGGAATGAAACCATACTCAGGAAAAGGCCAGGCCAACCTGAAAGCACACAGGTCACATCACCGACAAAAACATGGTGTGTTTTGGAAAATTTTAAACATTTTCTGCTGCTCCTTCAGCTTACCGAGCGGCGAATCGCCGACATTGTCGTAGAGTTTGCTGTATCCTCTGACTTCAGCGAAAAACAAGGCCACAGTGGGAATGCTGATCCAGGGCAGAGAGGTCATCGCATATTTGATTTCTCGCCATACCTGATTCTACAAAAGGGAAAAAAGTAATAATAATAATTAACCAATGTGGTGAATTCCTGTTATCAACTTTGAAGGGACAAAGTGGTCTGAGCGCATTTCAAACAAAGTGGATTGGGGGCTAAAAACCCCCCAAATTTTTGTGTGTACAGCACATTTAAATATAAAGACAGTGTGTAAATGTGCGATTAATCTCACCCAGCCTTAAAAGACACACAAAGGCTTTCATGAAGAGACCCTCACCCCAGTTAAATGGCCCAATTAAAGCACTACATGTAGACACTACATGTCCATTAGGCAGTAAAAGCATTAACAACACTACAAGAGGTGAAACCAGTAACATAAACAACTATAAAATACAGTTAGTTTCAAAATAAAAACACTATTAATTCTTGCTTTTGAAGCCACAGTATGCACACGACAATAATTAGCAAGTGTTCCTATAAATCTGTACACCCTTTTGCAGATACAAAGGTCAATTGATTGCAGGCTTTAGCTCTGCCAACACTCAGTTTATTACTGCATCCATCATAAAAACAAGATATGGGCTTTATACCTCCAAGAAGTGTGGGTGTTTCATCAGGTTGTGGTCGAAGATGAAGTAGTAGCTGATGGCTCCCAGGCCCAGGTACAAAACTGCAGCTCCGAGGTTCGTCACCACCAGCAGACTGATAATCTGTCGCAGGGCCCCGTCTTCAGGCCACGACGCTGGGTACACGTACGGCGTGAAGAAGTAGTAGTCAGCGACATTCAGTACAAGATCCATGGCTGAATCTGTGAAAATACAATAAAAGAAAGTCAATATTTATATCAGAGCATTTCCTTTTAGTAGTGTTTAACACACGGGTCACTAGGTGCACTAATTGTTCATAGTGAGAGGAGATTTGGGTCCTCTAATCTTAAAGGAGTCAACATTCTGACACTGCAGATTGATTTGAAAGTGCTGATTTTGATTTATTTGCAGTTTTCATTCTGACACCAGATTTTAAATTAATTTTACAAAGGCCTGTAAGGTTTCAGTCTTTATATTAAATTAAAAAATTAAGCATTTAAATCTAGAATTTTTGTCAGTGTTCAGAGGTTTAGTCTCCGTAATTCACCTTTAATTTTCTCTCCATCCATTATCTTCTGCTTATCTGGTGTCAGGTCATATTGAGCATGCTAAGTGAGGCATTCCAAACATCCTTCTTCCCGGTTGCCCATAAAATATCCAAGGGAGGGTGCACAGAAAGTTCCTAGCCGAGTGCCTGGACTTCCACCTCCACTGGTGCCCAATGCTGCTCTCCTTATTTCTGTTCATTTTCATAGCTTCTAAATTTTACAGCCATTGCCATCTTAGGGTGATGCAGAGATGGAAAAGTCACAGACTGTATGCCACTCCTGGTTCAGCAGCATATGGTGAATCATACAGTGGCGTGCGGTTGCTGCCAGGTAGTGCAGTTGGTGGTATTCCATCAACACCTCCTGCTTAATGCTGATAGGCCACCCTTGGCTGCCAACTGAACATATTGAAATTTAACACCAAACCTGCTACTCCTCTAGATTCAGTCTTAACTGGCAATGTAGGCAAGCAAATGGGCTTAAAGTCACAGACTGGTGAGCTACTGTTGTCTTCCTGGTAGTTGGGTTACATGCTTTTTTGACAATGTTAGAGCAACCACAGCGCTAGTTAGTCTCACAGGCCGGGGATTTCATAACTAGTTTTCCAATTAATATCAGACAGAAAAAAGCTAAACATTTATAATCTAAAATAACATACATGCACAATCACAAGAGCAAGGTTTAAAATGAGGATTTTTGTTACAGTTGCATAGCTGCGAATTTTAAATTACTTTATATTTGACTATAACACAACCCAACAACAGAAAGGACAAGACCGGTTGAGCATTGTTTTCTTCTAGGTGTATTTTGGCTTGTCAGTATCAGTCTGACAACTCTGTAATCATCTTGGAAGGCCTCCTGGCACTTACTTTGAGTCATTATCCAACTTAACCTTCATTTCAGTGGATTTATAAAAAACAATAATAAAGCGCATGTATAAAATCACATTTGTTGAAAAACGCTTAAACTTTTAAATAAATAAGGATTTAATACTGTTTTCCCCCTTCCTAAAAGTGAAAGTGGTACTTCTACCACCTTCTTTACAGTTGTGTATTTCTCCCATAGACTTAACGGCAGGTGCCCATCAGCCATGTAGATCAGACTTTACATCATAGTTGGAATTCCACCCAAAAAAAACCCCCACCTGACAGTGGCATTTACCACTGCACCAAGTGTGCCATCGGCCGCCTTTCCTTGATCACTTTTCCTGAACCACTTAGTTCAGGTAACATAGCCTAACTGTCACATACACATAACGGTAAGTGAAAGAGCCCGAAGTTTGTAAAAATCATAAAAACCACGGGTGGCTGAATAAGTATTTGCATTGTCCGTCTTTAACGTTACCGTTTCCGTTTCAACCGAAAAGCGTAAAGTATTTCGTCACAGCTCCACATCGTTCACTTTTTTCTAGGAAAATTAAAAATGGGTATTTGAAACATGAAAAATGAAGGCTGAATTGATGGATGTACACTGGAAAGTTTTGCAAAGCAAAAACATAACAATAACTACCCGTCAGACTTATGCGTAGAAACCCCGTTTATTTATTATTTTTATTTTGCTACATTAAAGGACACCAAAAAGGCTTCCTCGGAATTAAATATAAGTAATATCGAGTGTCACACTACTAATATAAAGTTACAGCCATGTGAATAGCACTGTACCTTTTCCTGGTTGCAGGTATCCCGGAACAACGATGGAGGGAGGCTCACTCAACTAAAGTCGGGCAGACGACCCATTAACAGCGAGTTTCCCAAAACGTCACACGAAGATTCACCAATGAGCGACGAGTTTCTCATCACGGCAGGGTTGTTGTGTTTTCCTATTGGCCAGTCGAAGGATCTGATCATGGCGTTACTGAATCTGTGCTAAATGTCCTGCTACAGCTGGATCATCAGGACAGACGATGAAACGCCTTAAAGGAAGTTTTACCTGAACGACAAAACGCCCCGAATCCGCTCCATCATAACTTGTACAGAAACAATAGTAGCAAAATTCATTTACAAACGTTAGGTACTGAAAGTCATGTTTTTTTTTTTTACTTCCCTTGTATTAAATGGAAGGATTGCATAAATATGGGAGCCACTGCTGCAATTCGGCACACTCCAGCATCTGCACTGGACTTTTTTTTTTTTAATGCCTTTTAGTAGTATTTCCATGATTACACTAGTTTGCTTTAAGACAGACCCCTTACGCAGATACAGCACTGAGACACCGTTAAACTGTGACATGCCGAACATAACTGGAGACGACACGTTAACTAAAGGAATTAAAATTAAACCCAGACAGATGCGTATTTTAATGCAACTGAAAGGCAAAGTTATATTCGAAGATGAATGACTTAAGTTCGGCTCGCTGGGATACTAGAAATACCTCAGGCTGCGCTGTCTTTAAAATAACTTTCCCAGCTTCACACCTCTCTTGTCTGACTGTGATGGTAGATAAAATATAGCTACTTTTATTTGTTCCAAAGTTGGGGAATTCCTACAGCACATATTCACAAATATTAAGGAATAACATAATTATACGATAAAGTCAAATCTGTGTTTCAACAGCAAAATGAAAATGAGTTAACAATGGCTTACTAGATTTAAGCCATGTTTTCTCCTTCCAGGTGAATATTGTGCCTTCAAATTAAACTTGAAATGAAAAATGTATAAAAAATGATGCAGTTTGATGTTAACGTCAGTGGTGACAAATTGCTTTTTATTTTGACCAAAAAAAAAAACAACCCCTGACGCCTGTCTAACCACAAGATGTCAGCAGTGCTCTAATGTACAAGTGAGAGCAGCTTCAGCCGTGACTGATATATTACTCATGACTGCAGGCACTGTGGGAATATACAGAGATTTTATGGTAGCACCACTGGACGTTAGTGTATTTTAGTGTAACACATGGATTTATTATTGGACACACTATTACCTTCTATGTGAAAGCACAGTATTATTATAGGGAAAATGGTTATAGTATAACCCTTCATAAAAGCTTTTAAGGGTTTATATTATATTATATTATATTATATTATATTATATATCCAGCGGCTCACTTTTTATCTAGATATCTATTTTTAAATAAGCCACTAATGGAGACTTGGAGTTATGTGTCTCTTAGTTGTGATTTTGTTCAAATTCAGCTGTTTTGCTCCAACTTCGTGACATACACCTTAACAGAGCACACTGCCATTTTCCATTTAGTTTTCATTATGTTTATATCATACATCTTTATGGTTATATTACTGCACGCTATATAACATGACATTCACGTTTATATATGATAATAATAATTTATTTGTGTAATATAAATACAAATAACACAATGTTTTACTGCTTGCAGTGATGAGTCACTGAGTTTCAGCCCAGTTCTTGTGTAATTTGGGATACCTCACCCTTTTTCCCTGGTTCCATTACTTATAAATGGCTTCTCGACATCCACCATTTCAATGAGTAGTAGAATGGTGGATGCGAACAGTAGATGGATCAATGGAAGGGCCAGATGCATCTCTGAGATCTCGTGTCAGGTCTTTGCTGGATTTTCTCCTGTTTCTATGGACGTGACTTTCAGATACTGTTCAAGTTTTGTTGATGAAGTTTTAATTTTTTGGTCTGTTGCTCCTTGCTTCGCACTCCACTTGTCCAGTTTCCTGAAATATTCTACGACACCCTACCAAGCATGCTGAGATATTCTAGGTTTTCAATTAATAGCTCTTTGGGAATCACCTTGTGGGTGCAAAACATTATTTTTATGCCTGTCAAAGTGTGATCCTTGGTATTGTTGCAGTTTCAACTAAAGAAATTGTGTTTTTGTAACAGGCTGCTAGTAAGAAAATGCATGAAGAGGCTAAAATTAGCTGGTTAGCTGGTTCTTTGCTAAGTTGTCTGTTACGTGTGGACACGATGCCGGTTCATCCCTTGAGTTAGGTCCTTTTTAATGCTTGAATGATTCATAGGTCAGTCTTATTGTGTGTCACAACAAATAGCTTAAATAATTAGAATAGTAAATAGCTCAATAAATACATTACAGTATAAGAAACTAAACAAATGTCCTAACAAGTTAAATCTAATTTAAAATCAAAATAAATAAAATAAATTAATAAACTGCATATGCAATACTGCTGTAAAGTAGCAATCTATCTATAAAATTATCAAAGACAATAAAGCAGAATTCAGTAAATGTAGGAGAGACAGCAACAAAGTAGTTGAGTATATCACAGTGGACAGTGCAACAAAGTGACAGTTTACACAGAAGCCATGGCCACAGCAGTTTTCATCCTCAGCTGGGGAGATGTATCAGGCATAGCAGGTGTCTGAGCATCATCTAGGTCTTTAACACTGCTCTCTTCTACCAGGGTCAGCTCATTGTGTCCCCACCTCTCAGAACTGTTCCTTTAGTGTTACTGATTTTAAAGCACTGATATGCCAGGTGGTTCTTGGTCAGTGTTGACGTTGGGCTTTTTTGTGTGTAACCTCTTTCACTGGGTCTGCTGTCATACTAGGATTGCACCATGTTGTCAATCCTTCTCGATGTGTTCTTGTTTTAGCCCATTTCTCAACAGACTCCCCAACATCTCACTCCAACATCATTCTTTTATTATTATTATTATTATTATTTTTTATATGTTTTGACAAATACAACCAGTGCCTGCTTGGACCGAATACATCAGCTGTTAAATATGTCACGTGTATGAATAAAGAGACTGAGTCGATTTGAGGGGAACTCACTCTACTTTAGAGGGAAGTTGCTGTTTTGAATACACCAAGAGTTACCTAGCAGGCTGTGAAGGCATCTCCCTCTGTGTGCAGAAAAACACGCACCAATCAGGATATCTGCAGAGAGGCAACCATCACGCTGAGCTCCAGATAACCTGCTGTTCATCATCTCCTCAGTAGGCAAAAACAGTGGATGTGTCACTTTGAGAAATGTAATCAAAAACTGGAGAAACTTGCTGCAACACAGTCACAGTTTAGTGTTTCAAGTCGTAATATATTTGATTATCTTGCCACTTCACTGGTTACAATTCATGTCTGCAGCGAGCAATTGTCATTATCGCTATCAGTAATCACAAACTTTTTTCTTTTTTTACTCAGAAAGATTAATTTAACACTTTTCAGCGGCTCCCAGGGTCACACTGGCGAAGCTGCATATGTAAACCCGAGTGCACCTGAGCCAGAATAAACTGGATATATTTCATACTGACACACGAGAGCCACTTAGCAACATGTCAGCCTGCGTGTTTCAGGTTAAAGATCATTCACAGAAGAACACGTCACCGAACACTTGTGAATGATGTGAACCGCAATCCCGTCTTTATCGACCAAATGAATCCACATCTTGGTCATCCTCGTCGAGAGGTTTGTTGGATCAGACCGTCCTGCGAGCAAACCATCCAAACGGTCACGAGAACCACTTCACCTCCTCTTTTGGATTTGGTTACTGCAGGCCACAGCTGCTGCTGTTTAGGCAGTTTTGGGACTGTGGCTGCATCTGCTCATAAATAACACAGTCTCATAAAATTTAATGAAATGAGAATTAACTATGACACACGGATTATGCTGTGTGAATACTGCAAACATCATTTTCCTCTACTTTCTGAATGGATTCATGACAAAAGCATAAAGCTGGGGCAGATTTTTTGTTATTACCATTCATAATGATGCACATGACAACTTTGGCTTAAAATATTTTTTTAATTGGCTGGAGGACAGAAATAATTCAGTTCAATTTTATTTATACAGCACCAAATCACAACAACTATCCCTGCAAGGCACTTTAAATTCTAGAAATAAAGACCCCACAATATAAAACCACCACAATCAAATGACCAAGGACTTGGTGACAGTGGGAAGGAGAAACTAATTTTTAACAGGAAGAAACCTCTGGCAGAACCAGGCTCAGGGAGGGGCAGCCATCTTTCATGACCAGTTGGGGGCGAGGTGAGGAAGCAGGACAAAAGACACACTGTGGAAGAGAGCCAAAGATGAATAATAACTAATGATTAAATGCAGAGTGGTGTGTAGACACTAGTGAGTGAAGAAGAAACACTCAGTGCATCATGGGAAGCCTCTGCAGTGTAACTGCGGGAGGGAGGGTTCGGGGTCACCTGATCCAGCCCTAACTACATGCTTTATCAAAAAGGAGACTTTTAAGCCTGATTTTAATAGCAGAGAGGGTATCTGTCTCCCAAATAAAAAGCTAGAGCTGGTTCTACAGAAATACAACAACAAACCTGGAGGAAAGAGTCTTGATATTATTGATATTATAACTACTACACTACTCACATCCCATTGAAGGGTTGCTGGCATTTCAATTCAGAAAGTGTCCACAAACTGAATCTTCCAGCTGAACCAGCTATTCTGAACCATTATTGTTATTGACCAATTCGGACTCGTTTTGCATTGGAGCCTTCTTGAAGAGCGTCCCAAACTGCCACTGTCAGCTCAGCTGTAATGTACAGCGTAATACATTCCTGTTTAAAAAGCTATCTGAAAGTCTGCAAAAGCCTCAGAAATAATCATGTTGTGATAAATCAGTTACAGATGGGTGGCTGCTGAGCTATTAACCTAATAAACAATGCTTGGGCGGGCCTGCACTAAAGAGTGTGAAACTCTCTCAGCAGCAAACTGTATTTACTACCAAAAAAAGTGCTGTAACATAAAAATGATGCTTGTTGTCATCGCCTCTACGCTAGAACGTCCTCTGTTCACCTGTTGAATCCCAATTAAGTACTCAGTGGTGCTTTAGCCCCGGTTTGGTGTGCCAGCTTCGGAGGGAAATGTCAAACTCTTTGGCTTGCAGGACATTTGACTGCTCGTTCGCTGGCCAGGAAACACATTTCCGTTGATTGGAGCATCGCACGAGTACTATTTTACGGCACATATTTACAACATAGGATTTTGCAGAGACCAAGGACTTTGTATGCTGCGTGAGATGGCCCATAATTAAAAGCACTTTGCAAATGAGCTGGTGATAAATGTTCCAGTTAAACTGTGTCAAATGATATCCAAGTCTTCTTCTTGTTCTGGCTGTTCCTGTAGGGGGGTCACCACATGAGATCATCCGTTTCTATCTCTTCCTTTCCTCTCCATCTTCTTCTGTCACATAAGATTCTTTCACCACTTCCATAACTTTCTTCTTTGCTTTTCTTTTATTTCATTTCTTTCCTCTTGCCAGGGAGCTTCAGCCTCACCATCATTTTCCAAGTACACCTGGAGTGTTTTTTTCTCTGCGCATGCCCAGTGCAGTTACTTTGCCCCTTGCTGTGTATATGTCTTACTAATACATTCAAACTGATACTGAAGTAGGCGAAATCCTGATAAGAACAACACATATACTTGCCCCTGATTATAAATCCCTAAAACATTGTCTTGTTAAAAAGGTTTGATAAACGATACACTTTCCCATTTTAACTTAACAGTACATCAGCTATGTTCTACAATAAATAAAGCCTTCTGTGAACTTGTAACATCCTAGTTATTAAGTTACAAAAGAATGTCTACTGAGTTAACAAAGTATCAACTTAGTAACCTAATGACATCAAAATTAATTATATTAATCAGAGATCAGGTGTCTGGGGAGGTTTCCTGTCCCTTTTAAGGTAACGTTTCACCTGAAGCTAGGTTGGGGTGTATCGTCCATCTTTGAGCTTCCTCTCTGATGTACTCATTCCTAATCCTGTCAGTCTTTGTCACTCTCAGTGCAAATCTATGCATCTTTAACACAGCAGCCATTGGTTCCACCTCCTCCCTTTTCATCAGCACTGTTACCCATGTACTTTGCCTGCTCTCACTACCATTTGCTAAACCTTCTTTTTCACTCTGTTCTTTACATACACTGTATAAAAGATGGCCATAGTCTCTGGGTCTGAAAACTGAAGCCACAGGCGACTCCTGTGGTTGCAGGACCTCTGGTTGTATGATTTGTTTTGCTCTGTGACCTCAGTAATCATGCTCCAGATGACTTTACTGATTTAGTCATGAGTTTCAGGTCAAATAACACGAAGTTATTTTAGTAAAATTTTGGTCATCTTTGGAGACAAAAAGTAGGATTATCCAGGGTATGCTCACTCTAACACCCATCATCATTAAGATTTAAAAAAACGTTTCATCACTTATGCATGTGTAACAATATGATGGCTACATTGATCTTATGCTGTCTGTGCTTTTTTACCTCTCACCTGCAACCTCGTTCTTTGGACGGTTAAGCTGAAGTACTTAAACTCAACCAACTTCATACCCCAGCTTCTTGCATCCCCATCATTCCACTTTCCTCTCTCTCATTCACACAGATGTTTTCTGTCTTACCCCTGCTGACTTTTCATTCTTCTTTTCTCCACCTCTCCAGGAGCTCCACTTTCACTACAGATCCCAATATCACCTGCAAACATATAGTTCATGCAGGCTCTTGCCTGATCTTATATGTCAGCCTACTTGGTGTAATCCCACCTCCACCTTGAACCCATCTGTCACTCATGCCGCACACGTCACTACTGTGTCACAGTTCTCACGCATACGCTTAAACCTCAAACTCTTATTTACATGACAAACACACAGTTTCATATTCTGAAACCTTAAAAATTTAAAGGGATAAAGGTAAGGTCCAAGTTTCTGTGGTCTGGTGTAAAGATAACTGTCATGTTTAGAATGATTTCAGGGCACAAATGGACCAATGGTACAACATGACACAGACACTGGTAGCTAATGGGGAATGTGACACACCTAAACTAAATCAGGGTAACGAGGCAAAAGAAAAATCACTGAACACAATACACAGAATGCAAAATTACCATAAAAAAAAAAAAATCCAATCTGTAGAAGCCATAAAGGAAAGTTCGGGAACAATACCAAGTCCACAGCTCATAAACACTGGGTCAAAAAACCCAGGACCATAACGTTTATATCTTACTTTGCTGTGATTTTTTTACTAATAGAGGAGATGAAGCAATTAAGGAGTCAGTCTTTCTTATTTAGAAAAGAGATCTGAAATGTATTCTTTAAAAAAACACTAAGCCTTGTAACTAACATCCATCAAAAACTACTGATCCTTTTTGCTTGCTTCCAAAACATAGGGTTTGTGTTTGGGGCTCAGAGGGTTATGCATGTTAACTACACCTTAGTTAACATGCATAGGGCACACAGATGTACTAGCCGATGTTATGTATGCTAGAGATATGCTGATCAATGCCTTGTTAAAGCACTCTAATCTCATGAGATCTTTAATCTTTAAAGATGGTTCAGGTAATGGGGGTGATCAAGTGAAGATGCCCGCTGTAGAAGCGAAAGAAAAAAAATCTATTTTTCCTCTCATTCATCCAATTAAAACAAAGATTTGTTCCAGCCAAAACATTAAAAGTCTAAGGTCAGGGTGCTTCTTTCAAGTCCAGCAATGTTCTGCACTAAAGAAGGCTAAACTTCAGTGTGAGGTTATTGAGCATCCTAACTCGAAACATTACAAACTGGGATGGGATGTGCATGGTGTAAAGCTCTGCAGCAGGTGATTAACAGTGCACAGAATATCACCGACACCAAGGAGAGGCGTCTGCAGAGAGCCCAAAGGACACTAAAAGACAATACCCATCCGGGCCACAGCATGGTCACCCTGCTGCCATCTGGCAAGCGGATGCAGAAGGTTGTGCTGCTGCATCACCAGATTTCAGAGCGGTTTCTCTCCTCGGGCTATGAGATTATTGACATCATTCTACACACAGCCTTTTAAAATGTTTTGTTTTTTTTATTTAGCAGCATGAAGGCTTTTCATCTGCAATGTCTTTGCGCAACCGTGTGTTTATTCTTTTTAAGAATGAAATGAACTCTATTCTTACTGTTAAAGACAATAAAAGAGCATTACTGTAAAGATAAACACAAGATATCCTATTAAATTGAAACCCACTTTTAAACAGCAATAAATCAGTGTATTCAAGCTTTTTTTCCCCCGTTAATATCACTTCATGAACCCTGGTCCATAGATGACGAACGCTGCTTTCAGGTGAAACTTGTGAGGTTGTGTTTTCGACATGAGAGGTCAAGAGCACGATACGCTTTCTATTCAGTCGGTTTAAGTTGTGAGATCACTGTTGCTAGGTGACTGGCAATCAAAAGTGAACTTTGTCTTGTTCCCCTTTCAGAAACGGTAAACTGATTGAGGTTTCTTACATTTCAGAGCCATAATAAAAAAATAATAATTAAGAACAAAGGGAAGAACATGTCATATTCATAAGCACCTGTAATTACTGTATAAATTAAAGTGAAAAATTTACTTGTTAAATCTGAACCTTTTCATATATTCAACACCATGAATACAATGAGCCTGTGCGAAAGCGCTATAAGCCTTTCTAAGCATTTTTCAGCATGCTGTAGATTATTATCATTAGTGAACTCTTCAGTGATTGAGTTTTTCCAGTGATGAGAACGGGTGCCTCAAAATATTCACAGACCACTGAATTAAACGCCTTAAAACATATTTAAATGCAAATTACCTTTCAAGACACAGCATGCTCCACCCATTCCACTTTGATGATTTAAGTTCACTCATCACACAGGTAGCGCTTTCATCTCTTTGAAGCTATCTATTTGTAGATCCTGCACATCCTGAGAGGTACAGTCTGATGTAATTCTTCCTCACGGAGGGGTAAAGGAAGGTGCTTTTTGAAGGGGGTTCTCTCAAGCTTTTAAGTTGCTTTGCTCGCTATCCTTTGTACTCTTCTAACAGTGAAGGCCAGTTCACAACCAAACACGTTGGTATTTGTTTTCGCTCCAATTCGAACGAGCAAATTAAATGAAAAGTGTTACCGTTCCTTTAGATGGGAAAGGAAGCCTTGGACTTTTCATTTATTTGAAATAAGTGCTGCCAACAAATACTAAATGAAATGGAAATTAAAAGCACCTGAGAGAACATTTATATTCCAGTTATTTTTGCTCGCAGATCTCTACCATAGACTGTATGTCCTTAAAAGCTAAACAGGGGGGAAAAAAATAGGTGAACAAAAACATCCTGTACTTTTACGTCAATTTATGTAGTTAAACAAATATTTGTGATGTGATGAATGTTCTTAGTCATTTAAAGCAAATGTTTGATTTAGTGCAATATATTTAAAATTGACTTTGCTAGCTGAACACTATTTACTGCTCTCCGATCAGCTCTTTGAGACTTCTTCTGTTTCCTTTAACTCTAAATTTACAGCCTGATAAATATAAAAGTTTTGGTCTCTGTGGCTTAGCTGCTGCTAGCTGCTTGTCAGGTGCGACCTTAGCAAGGACTCTCTACTCTATCTGTCATGTTTGTTCCTTTAGTCCTTTTTTAAAAGAAATCACGAGACAGTTTTAGACTAGTTTGATATGTGGGAAAGTCCACTAACTGACAAATCTATTGTTTACTAAGCTAGTAAGCTTAGCAGGCCTAGAGATTAAAAAAAAATAAAAGATCCTGCAGATTTCTGGAGCTTGCACTGCTAGCATGAAACTGATCACAAAAGTGCACGGTGCTGTACCTAGAACCTCTCTAGATTGCTTTGGTTGCCACAAGTTGTTGTCATTTGCACGGCACCTGCTGACCTGGCTGCAAACTATTCGCCAGGTGAAAAGTGCAACGCAAATCGGAACCAGAGGCGTTCAAAGTAAAGTTTACTTTGATGGTTCAAAAGGCACAACTTTTAAGTTGGTACAACTCAAAAAGTTGTGCCTTTTGAAATGTGTTGTATCGCCAACATATTTCAAAAGGCACAACTTTTACTTTGAAGGCGTATGTTTTCCGTCTTTGGTTTGCAAGTTCTTCCTCTGAAGGGTGTCTGGGCTCAGCCTTAGAGATAAGGTGAGGAGCTCGGTCATTTGAGAGGGTCTCAGAATAGAGCAGCTGCTCCTCCAGGTGGTACGGACATTTGACCAGGACACCTGTGAAGTGTTTTGGACGTCCCACTGGGATGAGGCCCCAAGGCAGTGCAATGACACACTGGAAATTATGTATCTCAGCTGGCTTGGAAATGCCTCGGTGTCCCCAAAAGAGCTGGGTGAGTCGGCTGGGGAAAAGTACATCTGGGCATCTGTGCTTAGACTGCTGGCCCTGCCACCTGGACTCTGATAAGGAATGGTTGGTATTTTTAGCAGAATTTAAAATTGCGTCATTTATTTTCATTTACTTGATCAAATCCAGACAAGAACAACGATTAAAACCAAGTGAGATGATTCTTTTGATTCTGTCATTGAAGTAAATACTGCTTGTTGTGGCATGCATCATCTCATTTTCACAAAAGACATTTCAATCAAGAGGTACAAGAGTCAGAAAGAAGGAAAGAAAGAAGGCAAACAAAGACAATCCACAGTGGTGCAGCATCAGAAACCAATTCTTTCTGTGATGCGGTCTGGTCAGTTTACAACAAAGGGTTAGGATGAAACAGACTAATTTTGCTGTCATGGCGGCCCTTTCCCAGTTTTACAGCGTGAAAGTTAGAGCCTTCTTTTGGTTAGATCTGTAATCACTATCCAATCTGCCTGGAGGAGAAAAAGAAATTTAATTTGACAAGGAGGTAATGAACCCATGCAGCCATTATCTTAGATAACCCATTTGAGAGACTGGTTGAGCACTGATGAAAATTCTATTAAACATAGCTGGCTGATTTCTCTATTTTGTTCAGTGGCAGAAAAGCCTTTTTTACCCTTGCCAATTTACTTTGAACTCTCAGAGTTGCCAAGGATCATTATATCAAGGAGCTTCAAACACTCACCCTTTACTTAATGATTCAAAGGCAACAACCCCAGACTTTGGGCTAATAACCTCTGTGATGCATACACAAGATACCTAGGCAAGTGCGGCAAATACTTTTACTTTCAGTTTCTCTCTAGAGTTGAATTCAGAGGAGGATTCTTGTGTTAAATACAGCTTTCTGAGATGTTTTTTGTTTCTAAATGCACTTTGACCCATCTCAATTAAAAGCTGATCCAACTTTGCTTCACTTTTCAACAAACCTTAAATGTAAATTTCCGCCCTGTGGATAGTCTATTTACGGAAAAAGACTGTTTCATACACACGATCTATGACAAACACACAGAGGCCCAATTACCATAAATATCATAATATAATACATTTAATTATTCGAGCTTTTTGTTTGTTTGCAGTGTTTAACTTCATTCTCTAAAAAAATTGTTTCCCAACTTTTTGATAGAGATATCTTAATTGAAGCACAGTTTTGTGATACAACCCTCATAAAAATTTAAAGACAGCATCAATTATTTCTACAGATGTTCAAAAATTGCATACTGGTTATCTCCCTCCAAATGACACCCATCTCATAGTAATTATCAGAGAGGAGGTAAAGGAAAAAGCCGGGCAATAGAAAGAAAGCCGAGCATCTCTGCTTATCTTATATAAGTAAATATACCATTTGCAAATACCATTTGATAGTGCCCGATATAACTCGATACTTTAACAGTGGCTTAATCTAAGGGAGTGCAAATAGACTTAAAATTACACGGTAATATCAATATCTCCTTAATTACTCGTGATAAGAGAAAGTGATACAAATTTTCTCTAAATGACCTCTTTTTCAACTGTAACAACTTGGTGGCACCTCATTTGTATTTCCTGTCATTTTCTCAACCTTACCGGAGTCTTGAGTGGGAGGATGCCAAAAAAAGAGGACGATTTCAAGAAACACATTTAATGAATGTGAAATTGTTATCTGAATCACTGTCACAGGCGCGGCTGGATCATCTGCCAGTGGGCTCCGTGTGTGCGGTTTGTGCCTGTTTGTGCAAAAGATGCAATGTTTAAACAGTAAGAATAAACAGTTGCCAGTATTCGTGCCATTTTCTGTTTTCCATTTTTTCCCCCTACTTACCGTTACATTACAGAGCACACTTGAGTTTTAATGAGTTTGCGAAAGTTTTTATTGTTTAAGTTTGATCATTTAATGTGTTTGAAAGAAAAAATAGAACTCTTATTAACGTGGTATTTTCTAAAAATATGTTTGTCAAATACTCATGTTAAATGAAGCGGTATATTGGGTTTAGGACTAATTAACAAACGTTATCATGAAAATGTTTTACCGTGGTTGATGAATATTATTTTTATGAACTTTAGCAACCTGACGAAAATGTACCCAAGCATCCTCACAAAGCTGCCAGTGTACCTGTAGACTCCCAATCTTGAAGGAATTTGTTTGTTTCAGTTCTGATGGTTTGTGTGGTGTACAAGCATCACAAGCGCAGGCATCCCTGGGACAGTTTACGGCCCGAGCTCCATTTAGCTGACTTTGTGGAGTCTTTAAAACAAAACAAAACAAAAAAACAGGAACTTTTCGGCTTCATCAGGCATTGTATTGACACTCTTTTGTTATATTTGTTATTTTTAATATTTATTTCCCATCAGTAAATCTATTGTACAGCCTTTTGTGACTTTCGCGACTCTGAAAAGTGTTACATAATAAAATAATTTTTACTTACTTTTTTATAAGCAGCCAAACTGAAAAACTGAACTTTTAACGACACAAAAGTGGGTGGGTATAAATAGTGAATAGGGTTTAGCAGGGAGAGTCACTCCTAAGTAGCATGTTCCAGAGTCAGTTCTAAACAACAATATTTGTTTGCAGTAAGCAAAATGATTTTGAAAGTATGTGAAAAATCCACAAAGCTATCGTGCCAACATGTCTGTAAGAGTCATTGCTAACTACGCTAGCTAGCAAAGACAATAGCTGCTAACACATAGCTTACATTCGCTTTACAGCTAGCTATGCATGGGGTGGTAAAATATTCATTTTGTTTTTTGAAATCATTCCCACAAATACTATTGCTTATGTTGGTTTATTTAGCTGTTCACTTTGTTTTGTTGTTCTTTAATGTTTTTTTCTTACTTTTTGTGCATTAGAAGGTGCAGTACAGTGCTTGGATAATGACTACTGTTTTACCAAGGTTTGTGACAGTTAACTAAGATTAAACTCAGAAGTAAAACTCTTAGCCATTTATGTTAACTGGAGTTAAAAAAAACAAACAAAAACTAGTTTTTTTTTTATTTATTTTTTTTAAACTTGGTCAAATTTGACAACACAAACTGCCTCATTATTTTTGGGGGGGTGTTCTAAAGGCCTTCACAAAGTATACTGTTTGTGTTTTAGTATTTATCTAGCAATTCGTTGGCATTACTTGAAACTTTGGGGGTCCAGAAACCTCCTTTGACGTAACTGTGCCCCCTCAGCTGAACTCTACTGATATACTCGGCTGCAAGAACTGCTGTATGTCAGCTGTTCTTGCATGATTGAGGAGGAGGCTGACTTTGGGGCAAATGGAGCTGTGCAGGTCAAATATTGGGGAAAACAGATGGGTCATGAGCTATTGCAACTAGTTTTAAAGCATCATATAAACTTTACACAATCTAAGACAGGTATTTTTTGCACTTTTATAACAGAGGCTAAGCTCCTCTGTGAGCATACCATGCAAATGTGTTTGTAATCATGCATATCAATTCATGATGTGGTTTAAAGTAGCTTGTTTATCCTTTAATTTGTTGTGTAGCCTACATGTATAGGATTGCCTCATGGAGTTCATTTAAATTTAAGCTTTGTTTTGTGGAGTATGTGAAGCACAGCTGCACATATCAGTGTATTTAACTATTTAATCATTATAAAGATTTTTTGTATTAAATCTATATGGAAACAAATAAAAGGCTGTTTTATGGTGTTACTTATTGAAGTTTCCGGATCAACAACAAACTTTTAACCAGAAACTGAATTCATGACACCTAACTACAGCACAAATATGATGTTTGTGAAGACGTTTCTTGGTCTCCTCACTTGGCTGCTCAACCTGTTCAAACCCGAGATTAGACCTTGGCTAGAGGCCTCACAGCATGAATGTTCAAATTATGAAATGGTAAAATCTGAAGCCATGTGTGCTCCATTTAATATTTATCAGCTCCTGGATGCATGTCAGTATTTATTTGTTCCTTGCCTCCTTGTATATTCATGACATGAATAATGCCGTGTATGTTAATCAGATGCCAGACCAAGAGCAGTGTCTCAAAGCATCCTTCTGGAAAATCAATCATCTGCACGGCTCCTTAGCATCAACCAACTCTGCTGCTCCCCAGACAGCACAGCTGAGAAGTGTACTGTCTCCTTTTTTCATATTGCTGGACTAACCACAGGCACTGATTAGCAGCATCCCTCCCCCCTGATAGATGCTTTGTGCCTGATTTTAATGAACTGCTTTGCATTAGCGAGCGCTTCTCTCCTCCCTGTGCACTTGCCTTGACTTGCTCTCTCGCAGTCCAGCAAACCAGGGCAGAGCTACAGTGAAAAAAATAAATAAATACAAAAAAAATAGTCAACACATCTATCAGTAAGCAGTGGGCCAGGCACACTCTGAGCCAAGACAGAAATATTGACAAAATGTCTGCTAGCCATCTTATTATCTTGCCCAGGGTTGCAGTTGGCAAAATAGCACATGCTGGAGGCAGCGGCGGCAATGATGGTGGAGGGGTGTGTGTCTTTCCATGTGTGTGTTCTGCCGGTAGAAAGAAGCCAATGTTTGTAGAGCTTGCAACCCCAACACCCTGTTGTTGTACTGCTGGGCTTTGAGTGCTGCACCATCATCTGTGGAATTAGTGTTTCTGGCTGTGATAGTGAGCTAGAAGCAGATACCAAATGAGAACACATCTGATAATGAATCATTCGCTCACTACATGTCTGCTCTTGGTATGAATTGATGGTATATTGCTGTGGCAACATGAGCCAAACACCAGTTGCTCGGATGTCCAAAAATTTAATGAAATGAGCACAATGTCGTCATTAAAGGCTGTAATACAGGAGATGGGTCAGAAACAGAATTTGTTTCATACTGAGGATAATGCTGTGCAGCGAAGAGTAAAGGCCATTTCATCTCGTTCCAAAGAATATTTTGGGTTGATAATAGCTGTTGTCCTAGAAATGGCATATATTACTAAGCTGTTTTCCCAAATGTGTGTTGTGGTGACAGATGTAAAACGCATTTCTAAACTTCTCTGACAACCTGGCTTTATGATCTCACATCCATCTGTGGTTATTTTTAGGCCAAAAAAAGCATGCGGGTTAACAATAGGATCTCTGCCTCCTGCACCCTAAAGACAGATCGTTCCACTTTTGTATGAGACCCTAAGTCATAGAGACCTTTGGTCACTGCCTTACTTCCTTTGTCCTTTCCTTTATCTTAATTAGTTTAATCTGTGTTTTCTTGGTCTTATGTTTCCACTTCCTGATTATCTCCCGTGTGTATTTAAAGCCTCAGTTCGCATCTGTTCTTTGTTGAGTCATAATGTGTTCCTGTTTTCCCTTCCTTTCCCTTCCTTTTGGCTTCATGGACTTGTTGTTATTTGCTTGCTTTGGATTTCTTGCTCCACCTTAATAAAAGGTTCGTTGTTTTTGTTTATCAAGTATGACTCAGTAGTCTGCATTTGAGTCCCTTTCCATGACATCATCCCTTTATTAAATTAACTGTTGGTTCTAAGACTGTATCCAGCCACCCACCACTAGCCAGGGAGATATAAACAAGCAAGATGTAGAAATCAGACAGAAAACAGTGCAGTTCTCTAACCTGTAACTAAGTAAAGTGGTGAAACCGCTCTACTTTTCAATACTACACTACTGCATGTCATTAACATGTCTGCATGTATCGCTGCTCTGTAGCTGGCCTGCAGTTACTGCATCCATCAACCTTCTAATTGTGCATCTAGCATTGTGTAAAACAGTTGATCAAACCTGCAACAGGCTGCAAGAACACTTTTTTAAGATATGAACCTTTAATTTGTCACTGACCATCAAACCACACACCAAACGTGCTGTCCAAGTTGTTGTTTTTGCAAGCTCCTCTGAAGCTTTTCAGTAGGAAATTAAATAGCAAGCTTTAGCTAATGTTTGCTATAGTGTAACTACCTCTTAAGTGAGTCAGATTTCTATTAACTAAAGTAAAGCACAGATTAAAATCTTATGTACGCCTCATTTTCAGCTCCATGAAATACAACCAGTCAAACACATTAATGCAAAATAATCTACTGGAGAATCTCACACTGACTCCACATGAGTTACGGCATAAGAGGACATTCGTTATTGACACAATGCCACACTAGTCAGCATTATGTTAATCCAGTTGGGGGGAAAAAATGACCTATGCTGTCGTTTCTAAATTACGCTTCAGAATTTGCGAGCATGTAAAAAGAACACATTACTCATTCCAAACAACGTAGCCAGCGACATCTGAATACGACGGCTGCTTTGAGTAACACATACAGTTTGCTGTTTACGAGTTGGAAGCTTCAATTATTTTTCTCAGTGAAAGTGGAAGCATGTTCTTTGACAAAAGCGGCATATACAGTACGGAAATTGTTTGAAGGACCGGCTTTGTGTTATTTCTCACAATGACCCTGGGTTAGGAGGAAGTGCAGCAGTGATGCCCTTCACACTGAAAGAACTTCCTCGGGCCACAACTTAAAGGGCACTCCTTTTTTTTCTAAAATGAAATGTTCCTTTCCTCCTCCTTGACATCTTGCTCGTTACTTTCATCAAAATGAAATAGAGGTAAGAAGAGGTCAAATCAACATCCAAACAATGGAAGGATGAGGCGCCGAAGGTTCCAGAAATGGCAAAGGGTGGACAAAGTAGCCAACATTTAAGAAAAATGTTTGAAAAGGCTCTTTGTTCAGGAGTTTCAATGTGTGTTTTGCTGATAAATCCTTCAACAGCACACCCCACAAACGAACTGGCTTAGTAATTGAAAATGTGGCAGCTAAGTCCAAGGGCTGTTTACGGGCTCAATGGAGAAAAATGTGTGCTGACGAATGAGATGCAAATTATATGCAAACTGCAAGTTGTGAGAATCTTAAATAAATTAAAGCATGATAAATGACAGCAAATCTGATAATAGGGCAAAGAAAGCTGCATAGTTTTATCTAAAAGACTTGAATGGATTTAAAGGATTTATGACTCAGGTATACAGACTGTACAAACTGTAACTACCCCATATTGTGAATTTAGAAGTGAAAAAATACCATAGAACTCAAAGTATTAAAGTAGGTTTTATTTGGTAAAGAACTAAGGGTTTAGTAGTTGTTCAGTGACAAACACGGGCAGGGAAAATAATCTTCAATGATTTATTGACATACAGTATTAGCCAGTATGAATACAAAGCATCTGCATACTTTCAGCCATGCAACAATCTTGGCTCTGTAAATAGTAATGCCAGTTTTTCCCCACTCTGTCTATTGGTTGGTCCAGGCTGAAATATGTCAACAACTATTGGATAGATTGCTAGTTTTGCATTGCCCACGGGGTGAATTTACTAATGCCACCAGCAGTTTGACATGTTTGGCTTTTAGAGAAAACAATTTCCATAAATTTTACGTCCAAACATTCAAAACTGATTTTTCCCCCAATTTAGCTCACTCTCTTGTTTTCAAAAATAAACCTAACAAGGACTCATAGGTTCAAACTTTACTTCATCTCATACGTTTACAGAGACACACGAGCTGGAGCCATCCGTGTGGTGCAGCAGATAACTCATAACATTACTGGGAAATTGCTCACAGGTGGATACAAGTACCAAAATTTGTATGTAAACTCTGTTATGATTGCTTTTGTGATAAAGACCATTAGAAAACCCAAGATGTTGGTTATTTTTGATGGCTATTGACATTTTTTTTCCCCACAAAAGTAGATTTCCATTTTTAATGATATTATAGAAAGTGAAATTACTAGTTTTATTTATTTGTTTTTAAATAATTTAATGATGAGATGTGGGGTGCAGTAATATTTGTAATAAGGACTGGGCTGGTAATCTGGCATGCCTGGTGTTTACCTGGTGAGCTAAAGCGCTTTTGGGCTGATGGGTCAATTGAAGGGCCGCTGTGCACTGGCTGTACAAGCACTGGCAGCAGCCCATTTGTCCATTTTCATTATTGACACTGTATTGTCCAATCAAATCTCCTAATGCAACCGGGCCCTCCCCCGCCTCTGTTCTACAAGGTGCATGACGGACATAATTAGGATGGGAGAGATTTGAGGATTCTGGCAAAATGAATGGTTACTTTAACCATGAGTCACTCCTAATAGCTAGTGTGGCTTTTAATTATCACATGCTGCAGTGTAGTACAACTAAGATGTCCTAATCCAACAACAACTGTACTAACCTGTTTCAATATCAATAATCAAACAATATGAAACATACACAAAATATGTGTATTATACATATGTATCCCAGGGCCGATTTTTTGTCCCAGTCCAGCCCTGTTTGCAATACTAATTATTTGTATGTAGAAGCATCTTTAAAGATACTAAACCCCAGATACCCACTGATGTTTCCACCTCAGTTTGCAGTTGTGCGCAGTGTTAAATATGTGTGTGTGTGGATCAGCTTGAAGTGTGAAAAGTGCCAGAAGAGAAAAAATTCCTGCATATGTTTCAGTCCATTTTTCCATGGAATCAACAAGGAGAGTGTGGGAGACTGACTAACCTTAGAAACTTGATAGTGTATTTGGATCAGTGTCATGATCCAGCTAGTACGCCAACACTTGGGTCGGTCGCCTGCATCAAGGAAGGTTCTATTTATAGCCATTTGAAAACTTAAGAAAAGTCAAGATCTTTCCCAGTGACCGTCGGCACTCGGTACGGTCATTTTTAGTATCTGGTTTTGCGTGTGAGCATTAAAAATGTGTCTGTGGGCGCAGCTTGCGGCTTTGAGAAAGTGCTTTATACGTTACAGTCCTTTTCTGGCTTCCAGTCCATTCAGAGGATCCAGTTTAAAATTTTACTACTTGTTTTTAAGAGTCTCAATGGTTTGGCACCATCTTACTTAACTGAACCTTTTCAACCTTACACTCCCACAGCACCAGAGCACTGAGGTCTACAGACCCAATGCTTTTGAATATTCCTAGGTGCAGGCTCGAAAGCAGAGGTCATGGGACCTTTTCAGTGGCGGCTCCTAATCTTTGGAACAACCTAATTTCTCGGATAAGAGCTGCCCAGTGTCGTTCATTTTAAAACACTGTTAAAAACCTACTTATTATTGCTTGTTTTTAGTTATAGTTGACCAGGGTCCCCTGACTTTTATTATGCAAAGTCTTTTTTACTTTGTTTTATTTGATGAGATTGAGTGTATATCTATTCTTTATTCTTTATTTAGTGACTGTTATGTATAGAGTATATTTCATATAACATGCACAACACTTCAACTGGTCAATGTTTAATGTGCTATAGAAATAAACTTTGACTTGACTTGACACTCAATCACCATGGACTAAACTAGAGGGTGGAACATGGTTTTAGATGGGACAGTAAAAGACTCTCTCTCTATCTCTCTCTCTCTCTCCATGGTAACTTGTTAAATAAATATCTAGTTTAAAAAAAAAATTGAGGATAGGAGGTGCCACGGCAAGCAATAAAGAGGGATAAAAGAGACAAATACATAAAATTCACTGAATCTCACAGGAATAAATTGGGGCTAGATGAATGTTAAATGTCCAAACCGAGGTTTATGCATCATAGTGCCATCAAAAGGTTAAAAGTGTAAAGTTTAGTCTCCACAGAACTGTGAAGCTATACCTTATATTGCACCTGTGGAGCAACATGTAAAGCATGTGTCCTTGCTACGGTTTTTGTTTTGCTTGAACAACAAAGCTCTAAAGATGTTTTTTTAAGCTATAAATTTGACTTTCTGGTGGTCAAAGGATGTCAATCAAGAGTGAACCTTTTTAAAATTCATCCAGAGGTTCATATTCTGTAGTAAAACAGCTGTTTCCTCAGATAGACACTTTAAAATGTTTAAAATCCAAGTGGCTGTTGGGATTTTACAAATTAATAGCTCCGGAGTGACAAACATGCAATTTTGGTGGTTGTGTCCACTTTTAAAAGAAAGTACCAAACCTGGCTAGTTTATGTTCATGGTTATTAAAAACATGAATACTTTTAAACCCTTCATTCTGAGCTAGCCAGAAGTTATGGTAACGAGGTCTTTGGCTATTAAATAAGCCAATTACTGTAGGCTTTTACTAAAGGCTTGAAGGGACATAACAAAAAAAACCCTACTTTTAGAGAGCATTGGCTGGCTGTTAGAGGAACTGCCGTCCACACATTGCTTCCATCTATACCAGAAGTTTTGCATTTGGGCAACTTTAAGTCACAGTCAGCATTAGCTGATTCAGCCAGACCGAGGTACATATGTAAACAGTGACAAATTAGAGGAAAAACCGAAAACCTTGACCCCCCAGGGGATCCAATGGCTTCTGTTGTGCTGCAGTCAGAATTTTGCTGGCATGGTTAAGAGTCCACTGCAAATCAGCACAAAGTTTTTCTGAGGTGCACATTTTTGAACTCTCAGCACAATAACCCCCCACCCCACCGAGAAGTAGATGTGGTTTGGTGACTTTAAAGGCAATGGCAGGTGAAAGAAAGAAAGAAAGAAACAAACAAAAAAAACCCCCAAAAAACAAAAGGCCTGAAACTGCAGTTAATTTTAGAACAGCAGAAGAAAGCTGCATTAATTAGGGAGATGTGACCTGAGTGCTTCTCAGAACTTCCCTCTATTTCCTCTGGAAGCCAGTCACTTGAGATGCCTTTTGGGAAACTGCCAAACGCTGCAGGGATAATTGAAAAATTTAGGGCCTGTTTGAGTCCCTGAACAATGTAGAATTACTGTCCACACACTGCAAGGTCCTGCTGAGAGTTGAGCAGTCACTACATCCAACCAAACATGAGAAGATGACAGCTTATTGATTCCTAATGCTGGAAAAAGGGGGTTTGCTGCAAGAGCTCCACTAATGTGATATAGAAGGAAGGAAAGGATATAAATGCTACTGCTTCAAAAACATTAAATTATAAGAAAAATCTGCAACAACACACAAAGAAATGACTACAGACAGTGATCGTATAGACAGAAGCTGTAACTTGGAATAGGTAAAGAATTGTTCCCTGGATTTGTTATGCAAAGAGTCACTTCACACTAAGATATATACATATAACATACAAACAAAGATAAATGCTTTCAGCCCTTGTGCTTAAGCCCCTGATTTTTTGATAACAGCTGGGTTTAATCTTGTTTACTGTTGAAGAAGGCTATAAGAGAGATGGAGATTGAGAATAGGTTTTTGAGCCACTATCCCCACGAATATCAGATTAAAGTGAAAGAAGTAACAACAACAACAACAAACGGAGGGCAAACATTCTGATTTTGTTGTTGTTTCTTGTTATCAGGCCCATTCATTGAGTCAGACTTGGCAATCTAAAGCGACACTCCTGGAATTAACAATGATGCTAACAATGATGTCCCTCTTTTCTCTTTATAGCCACCTGTACGTTGACAGTTTGGTTTTGTAAGGCAGAGGCTAACAAACTTCGCGAACATTCATGCGCTTGAGCTAGCTGGCTAAGCTACAGCACACCAGGCATGGTTCATTGCGTTGCATGCTTGTTTCGTTGGCGTGAATGTTTCCTTTTTCATTCAGCTAGGTTCACAGGTATTTGGACAAGGACATTTTTCTAGTAATTTGGCCACAGTGCATTTTTATTCAAATTGCAGACTTTAAGCTTTTATTCAAGCGGTTTTACAAATATTTTCCATTACAGTTATTGAGTTACAGTCACTTTTCAAACATAGCCCCTAATTATCAGAGGCTGATGTGTAATAGTACAAACTAACATTTTCAATACAAGGATTGATTTTTAATATTGGGATGAAAAATTGAAAGAGTTCCAACAAATGCATTCAACACTTTAAATCAACTCCAGATTTTTCATCTACTTTAACTATCATCAAATAACAAGGCTTCACCTGGCTGTGAAATTTCTTGTCAAAGTTGAGCTTCTGAAAATGGAGCATTATGTATTAAATAAAAATGGCTGTAATTCCTAAACAGTTAATGCAATACTTTTATTTAACCCCCTGAATTGAAGCCGAAATTCTGCACATCATTCACAACTTTATTAGTATTATTATTACAAAAGTAAAATAAGAATAATAATAAAGTGCTACTGTCCAAATACTTATGGAACGTACTGGATATGCACTTTTAATGATACAGATTTAAGACTTATAGCAACTTGCAGAGCCCTTGGCTGCTGGTGGCAGACCTCTGGCAGTCCTTGGGCTGCACTTTGACAAGCATTGTTGCTGGGAAGCGTGACTATTAGAGAGGTTACCATAAAGTTCATTTTTCCTTAGAAAGATAAAAAGCTACATTCAGCTGCTTCGTTATTCACAAGGAGTCGCCACAGTGGTATGTCGGATGTCCTTCCTGATGCAACACCCAAGAGATTTGTGCCTCCTCGGTATCAAACCAGGGATCTTTCGCTTGTTAGGTGAAAAACTTCCTTTCATGTTTTCAACTAAGCTCGATTTTCATTTTGTAAATTTTTAGGGATGATTAAGCAGGACATGGCGACCTTGTGACTGATACTGTAAAGTAGGCACCCAAAGGATGTGGACAGCGTCCAGGTTCTTAGAGCAGATTCTCATATAACTTCTTCCTCCAAAAAATGCAAATGGTGATGGCCTAATGCCAGTCTCAAGGCTTCAAAACAAATCAATGGGTGACATCATGGAGAGACTGTGTTACTTATTTACATACTTTGATGTTTTAGTAAATTCTTCTAAAATCCCTAAAGTTTGGGTTATTTTTCAGGTCTGCATTAAAAATAGGACCGAAGTTTCATGTGACTGTAAAAGAATTTGTGCTTTTTTTGGTCTCATAGTTAACAATACCTAAAAAATCTGTCCATGGTGTACAACTTTACATCGGACGGTGTGCAACAGGGCACTATCTCGGTTCTTCACTGTATGGCGTCATGAAACCAAACACGCTGCACGTCCAGTACAGATAGCAGCGCCAACAGCCAGCCAGAGCTACAGCTCTCGAACAATTGCTGTCTGAAACAGAAACACTGAAGCAATGAGTACGGTTGTATCCCAAAGGCTGGAAAAAATGAGCATGCACCTGGAAAGTTGCCAAATGAAATCCCTAGACTGCCAGAGACAGTCTGGGAGGAGAACATGAATGACTGGTGCTTTCTGTGTTTGTATAGCAGACAATACAAATAAAGCTTAGGATGAATTGGACCTACTGTGAAATTTGATTGGGATGAATGGACCTTGATGTTCTTTCTCTCTGTCCCCAATCTCTTTTAATTTACTGGTGTTGTGGAGGATATGGTTCTCATCATTAATCAGCAAGACAAATGAATCCCCAGCTCGGCGTGAGAGAGCGAGCGCTGGAAACACACAGAGAGGAAGAGAGGTGGAAGAAGAAAGGAAGGGGTGGGGTATATAAATCAAGTATGCTTTGATTAATTCACCTTGGTCTAGAGGACGTGGCTAATAAGATCCATTGGATCGATATACAGAATCTTCATGTTTTCAGCTGTATGTCAATAAAAAGCAAATCTGCTAGATCACTCAAAATGGTTAATGACACCCAAGCTAATGAAAATCTTTACATTTACTGACACCAATTAGTGATGTTCAACTCAAATTACAATCATTTTCAGAGTGGGTAATAATCAGATTAAGGTTATTCTTTCTGAGAGGTGCTGGTAAAAAACTATCAATCAAGTAATAAACAAAAAAAGACACATTTAGTGCTAAAAATGGCACTTTCTCAAATGTCAATGACTACACCGAATTTTGGCACGATTACGTGGCTGCGCATTTCAAAATATCAAACTGAAGACAGAGCTATCCTTTAACTGTCCCTCACCCTAGATCCCCCCCCCCCTTTGTCCATACTTCTTTAGATATAATATTTAATCCATGTGAAGGAGCAGCCACCGATAAGACACTGCTGTGCACTTCCCTACTTGTCCACTAAAAGGCACTCTAGCGCCTGTTTCAGAGCAAATCTGTGAGTCAAAGAGGCAGAGGCATTTTATATGGGAGTCTAACAGGCAGAAGAAGGGTTGCAACATTTGAACAAAATCAGATGAAAAGAAAAAGGTCCCAAAATGTACACTGTGTTTAAAAGTTACAGTCCACTTTTTTTTTTAAATATCTACTTTTCATTCAAACGGGTCAATCCAGTGAGTTTAACACTAACAATGTGTTTTCACTGGAGACACAGAGGTTTTCTTAAACAATAATTCCCCTAATCTAGCAGATATGAAATCACAGAGGTGTGATCTAGATGGGGCATTAAAAAAAAATAAAAAACAAATGAAAAAACCTGAAAAATTGGATCATTAATGAAAAGCGTCAGGTAAAATCTCTCACAGGAAAACCGAAGGGAAAAAGCCTCAGCAACTGCTTTTAATTAAAATAAGATTATGGTATATATTTAATTGCTACAGCACATTATTACTTGCATTTTTTATTTGTTTTAGTTGCTTGGTCATTTTGTAATTTTTCTAGTTGGTTTCACATAAAAAAACAAAACAAATGGTTCTCACTCAGATACAACAGCAATTAGGAACTATTCTTTTCTGGAGGGATATAAATGAGAGCTTAAGTGCAGAATGACACATTTGGCTAACCATGCTAATGTGTGGAATTGCATCTGCTTAAATAAGATTCCTCTTCAATTAGTGCAGACAGAGTAGCTCAGATTTCCTTCATTAAGAGAACCCTCAGGACAGACTGCTGACAGCTGACTTGTTGTTGGATTAAGTTTGACCTGAGGGTTAAATACTACATCTTACTCCAACATCATAGAAGCTTGTCTCAGGATTTCTTCTCCTTCTCTATAACAGCAAAAGTGCTCTTTTAACATGACTTATATCATTAAAAGTCTGTATGCAACAAAAACAGATAGACTTCCTACGAGGATCGCAACCTTTGGGACCATTTCGTTTGCAACTACACTGCAAGGAGCAGAGATATATTAAACCCACAGGCGAAAGAAATCCATGGATTAAACATGGATGTTCAAGACCATGTCAGCTGTGTTGAATGCCATAAAGGCAGTTCAAACACACAGATGGCACTGACTGAACTGTACAGCCTTATTTCATACCTGTGACCAAGACCATTCGGCTTAATTTAGACTTTCAGTGGGTGAGCACATGTTCAGTCTAACACAACACACCGTGTAATTGCTTTCAACTCTAAGATGTTCATATGTTTTGTCTCTTTAACTGCACCCACACTTCCCTTATGTAAGGGGAGGGGGAGAGACACTGGGTGCACTGCAATATAATTCAATACAACACCAACACTTATTCCAGGCTCCATAATAAACCTACTCAGGCAGAGTGTCAACAAATTTAGAATATTTAGTTTAACAAAGGTAATATTTGCCACAGGGCTGTGCTACTCTATGACTTGGTTCTTACTGATGTAACTATTGTTCAGTGAGTATAAGGATATAGGCTGTGCAAAGCATATCTTGCAAGCACCATGCTTTTAAGAAACAAATATATATATATACATACACAGGATCTTAAGTAGTGAAGCTTTTCTTTTGAAAAGCTGGAAATGCAATGTAACAAATTGCTGTAAAAACAGAACAAATTTGTACAATCATTGTTCATTGATTCAGCCTACAGAGAGGAGGTTCAGCATCTGAAGCAATGGTGTGACGACAACAACCTGCATCTGAACACAGCCAAGACCAAGGAGATGGTAATCGACTTCAGAAGAACAAAGCGATCTGAGCACTCTACCCTCTACATTGATGGGGAGGAGGTAGAAAGGGTAGAAAGCTTTAAGTTCCTCGGAGTCCACATCTCGGCCGAGCTTACCTGGTCCACAAACATCTCCCACCAGGTAGGGAAAGCACAACAAAGGCTGTACTTCCTCAGGAAACTACGTCAGGCCCAATTACCCCAGAGACTGCTAGTAAACTTCTACCGCTCCACCATCGAGAGCCTTCTGACTTACTGCTGCATACTCTGGTTCAACTGCTGCACCGCAGAGGACAAGAGGAAACTGCAGCGGGTGGTGAGGGCAGCAGAGCGGGCAATCGGCACTTCACTAACCCCCCTCAGAGACACCTACACTGGCAGACTTCAGCAGAAAGCCAGCATCATCATCAAAGACCCCTCACACCCTGGACACTCACTTTTTTCCCCCTCCTTCCCTCTGGTAAACGCTACAGGTCCATCAGGTCAAAGACAAACAGACTCAACAGAAGTTTTTACCCACAGGCTGTCAAACATGCCCTACCTCCACCCTGATT
>VUQG01021909.1:33088-49736 GCA_015106755.1 Etia nguti | reverse complement strand
CCGCCTAAACAGCTGCACCTGCTGCAGCCCTTTACACACACACAGGCACAGACACAGTCTTTCTGCAGTGTATTTCTAACATTGATGATTCCCCTCAAACAAATGGCCATAATTCTCTAACCGTAGAGGCTAGAACGGTCATTCTTAGACCATTGTGTTCAGAAGAGATGGGGGAATCTTCAACTGTTGACCATTCATAATTAAAATATGAATTATTTAAGATATATGACTTGTAATGTACCATATCTGAGTAGAGGCGAAGTGAAAACTGCCTTGACTTGCCCTCAAACAACATTTTGTAACTCTAAATCCATATGGAGCATAGATATCATTCTTTCACCGTAAGAATCAGCAGGCTTTGGTGAACAGTCATGGAAATTTTCAGGGCTCTGTGGAAATCCATCAAAAAGATATGACGAGAGAAAAAGTGCTTCATTTCCAGAGTTTGAAATGTGAAGAAATCTGAGCCAGGGACGAATTTCCTATCCTCAAACAAAAGTAATTCATGGCAGAACGATAATAGGTGATAAAAAAATTCTTGAATTGTGAGCGTCAGGAGTGTCTGAAGATATATTGACACAAGCCTCATATCTTAACTTTGTTTTGTTAAGGAGATATGACAATTTGAAAATGCGTCTCATTAGTGAATTCCAGCAGTGATTTTGAACAAACTCTCCATTGAGTTTCTATGGAGAGTTTTCAGACTTTGTGTTGCTCTGAGGAGATTTGCCAAAAGTCTGTAACTCCCACAACAATGATAGTGACATTTTCTGAAAGCCAGCAAAAATACCTACGTTTTGATGTATAATTTGTGGGGGTTAAGGGAAAATTGAGCAAGTAGCAACAAGTTGTTCGGACATGAAGAGAAGATTCAGAAAGGTCCAGTGGCCCACTCAAAGCCAACTGCGTAGCAACCATAACAACGCATGTATTTTCTGAAAAATCATAATCCTGAAACTGAAAACTTAAAGAGGGATAAGACTAAAACGGTAACAGAAAGGAAAAAGCTGAATTATACATGAATAGCCCAATAATTTGAGAACATTTTAAAGTTTGAATGGTTTTTCTACGTGAAACTATGAGGAAGTAGTTAGGTTTGAAAAAACAAGCAAGTTTTAGCAGAATTGTGGAAGTTTCCCATTTATTTCAATGGGACAAAAAAACTGCATAAAAAGCTTAATATTTTAAAAAGTATAATAGTAAAAAATACCAAAAGTCATAGCCGGCATTAGCAAAAATAGCAGAATAGTTTAAAATTTGAACGGTGAAAATTGGACAAAAATTGTGGAAGTAGTTAAAGGCCAAAAAACGCCTACAGCATCCACACAACAGGGACATGCTGTGGAAGACAACCAGAGATTAATAACAGCTACTAATTAAATGCAAGTTTAAGCTGTAAAACCAACAAACTCGAATGCACTTGAAGATGGACACACACAAATCCTTGCTTATTTACTGTGAGGGGTCCACAAAGCCACCCATTCTGTAAATTTCTAGTCTTTGGAAAATACTGGATTATCAGAACACCTGCCAGGATAAACCAGTCTTCACCTTGTTTAATACACTATGACCTGCAGACTCATGCATTAGTGCCATCTACCATCCACACATAAGCCTGCAAATAACTAAAGGATGCCACTCGTTTAGTTATTTATCCCTCATTCATCAGGGCTAGGTGCCATCTGTCTTATGCTCAAAGAAAAACTTTTGTGCATGAAAGAAACCTTCCATGATAACACAGCATACATACATAATATTCAGATTAGGTGGCTACTCAAACCTTAATATACTGGTCACTTGTGCTCAAATCACCATATATGCCAACAAATAAAATGCAATACTTATTTTTCTAAATTAATAATGAGTAAATAATGATCATACCGTTTCTTATTTTATATTGAAATAGGGTCAAAAGTTAATGTGGGTGTGTTCATAAAATACTCAACAGTATAGCCGTTTTGATTGGCTTGCATGTTGACACAGGTAAAAGCCCGTACTTTAGTTTTCATGAGTGAAATTCTAGGTTTTATTGTTATGATACTTAGCACTAATTATCTTTATCTGGGTCTGTGAGTTGTAGCCTTTCCATTTGTAGTCAGAGTTTTATTTACCAGTCACATTTAATATCTCACAACAGGCTTTGGGCTCATGTAGGTAAAACAATCTATCCAGAATAAAAGAAGGAACTATGTTCTACTGTCAGATAGTTTAGCTTTAAGTTTAGCAGTTTAGTTTTCACCATGTATCTTTTTCCATCATTTATTGTTCTACTGTAAAGAATGACTGGTGCATGAAACAGGAAGTCTTGGTCGGGATATCTGCAATATTGTTATCTATAAGACAATAACTAGGGGTTTCCAAGAATGGCTAAAGAGTCTTAAGGGCCTCAGAATATAAACAGTGGCAAAATATTCAGTACCAAAATTATCCAAGGCATGTTAAAATGAACTAATCCTGAATTAAGTTTAGTAATAGTCATAAAGAGAACACTAAAGGTTTGCAGAATTTATTATTACTATCAAAGAACACCGTAATGTGTGTTTGCTTTTGTTTTTAATGTGCAGTTTGAAGTTCAAATGATAAAGTGATGCACATCAGCATGGCTGATTCAATGGCGTAGACAATAAAAAAAATGAACAGTCCACTAACCCCAGATCCACCCTGTGCTGAATGAAATTATTAGCTGGCCTCTTTTCTCATAATATGTTTACAACACGATATCAGGTGGCTGAGAATGAACATGATTGGTTTTAACGAATGAGCTGTGAGGTGAAGGAGGACTGAAGCAGGACAGGCGGGAGAGACTGAACGTCAGAAATATGAAATCAGTGAGGTCAGTGAGTGTGTGTTTTTGTGTGTCCAAGATAGATGTTCCCCTTTGATAATGACTGATTTACTGCCCTGTCCAGTTTACATTAGATTAGATGCAGGCAGGATTTGATCTCAAATGTCCTTTACGCTAATCTGCCAGGCTGCTCTCCGGTAGCAAACATCTATGGCATGTCTGCCTGTACCGGTAGAGGGAACCCTCTCCTTTTGCTCCTTTGAGGTTTCTTTCATCTTGTTCCTTATAAATGATTTTTTTTTAAAGTTTTTTTTTTTTCTTTGAGTCTACAACATGTACAGATTTTTAGGATGCTATATACTATATAAATAATATTGATGGCTTTGGTTGTGACCAGGCTGTGGATTGCCTTTCAGATACTGTTGATCTGCTAGTTTTTTAGGCCTGCCACGTCTTCTTATGCCTTTCACATATCCAGCTTAATTAAAGTGCTTTGAGAAAAATGATCTTCTTCTTTGGCATTTTTTGTAAATTCAGTTAAAGAAATGGGAACAACTTCCCCATATGATAATGTAATAGGCTTTTAGTAACATAGTGCCTAAAGGTGCATTTTCAAAATTGTTTTTTTGCTTTTGTTGTCTGTCATGTATAGACACAACACCGGTTCATTCTTTGATTTAGGTGGCTTTTTCTGCTTAAATGATTCACAATGATTCAATGATTCACTTAACAAACAGATAAATTAATAAAAAACATTCTTCTTAAACTTTCCAAGACCTTCAGAAAGACTGGGGAACTGTTGCTGAAGACCACTTGAAAACGAAAGACCACATGAAAGTCTGACTCCTTGAAAACAAAATATAAAGAAACATGGGATGGCTTAAGGCTTTTGCGCAATTCTGTATTTATTTAAAAATATTCTGAGATGATAATATTTGTTTATTATGGCCCACAAAGGGAGTCAGTGTTTAAGTAGTTTGGGGGTTTTTTGTTTCTTAGTTTTTTGGAGACTTTTCATTCAGCATTCATTAAGCTTAATACAACAGCTCGCCCTATAAAGTGATGGCTGATTAATAAAGCCAAAAGTTTAGGTTTAACACTTTGATCGACACTTTGATCATTATCATTCCAATATATGTCTGAAGGATCGTCTAACTTTAACTATGTAAAGGTTTGAAAAGCAAAACTATATAAAGTCTACATAAAGCACAAAATAACAAGGTTTTACAATATTAACATGACGTCCTAAAATACAAAAAGACAATACAAGCCACATTTTGACATAAATACTCTACAGTACAGAAAATGTAGTGTTAATAGGAATTACTTTACATTTCTAAGTGTTCCACTCTATGTACATGAGAGAGAGAAAGAGCGACACGGTGACAACATAGAAAATGAAGAAAACCCTGTTGATTCTGGCTGCCCACTGGACGTACTTCCCTCCCTCTTCGTTGGCACTGAGGTGCAGATTTAGTGCTTTTTTCAGCTCCTTCAGCTCCTCCAGGATCAGCACCAGCACATGATACTCTCCTGTATGATTACTGTTGTTAATCTGCACAAAGTCAAGCAGTCAAAGAGGGATGTCAGAGTGAGTTTAGGGTGATGAGACGAGCAATAGTGGCAAAACACTAATCTGGTAAAAACATTAAATGGACATAAATCGATATTATGAGCACAATCAGCATAAGAACTGGCCTATTTTTGCTTTGTGACATTACATCTGCTCCTGTTTCCAGCTAAATCACATCTTGTATGACTATTTCAGGCTGAAATGAGGCCTGATGGGGAAAAATATATCAGGCCTCTGTGTTGTTGCAAAGATGCCAGCAAAAAATTTTTTGTTGCAGCTCCCACACTTTAATTTAACATGTGATGAAAAAAAAAGATCATATTTATTGCATTATTAGCAGGTATTTATCAGCAACATTTTGTAGGTAGCTCGGTATAGCATCACTATTATACTGTAACGCTTATTAACAGAAGGTTTTTTCCCAATATTTTTTCAAATAGTTTGATTAAACAGGAAATAGGTTTTGACACGTGAGAAATGTTTTTACTCCCACTGTTAAAGATAATGAAAATAAACATGTTACAACAATTTAACATCTCTGAATACTAGCTTTTTATTTCTAATTTTATTTTTTTTATTTATTGCCACCACCTATTTATTCTTAATAAATGTGAGGGTTCTTGTGTAAAACCACTGAATCTTGCACTTAACCATCATGTAACACTCTGTAACCTCATCCATCTGCAGTGACCCCTGGTGTATTAACGCTGCACCTACAGTTTGGTCTTTCTTTTTAGTAAAAGTGCATAGACATAGTTTGAATAATTTAATAACTTTCTGTTATTGTATCAACGATCATTTTTAGCCCTCTTTTTGTGCCTTTTCTTGTGTGTTTAAGGCAAATTAATCCCATTTATAAATCATGTTAGTATCAGTTATTTATTGCAAGTTTATCTCATCATCAGAGCAATGTTATTTTATTTGAAACATTTCCTCCAGCGCTACAGAGCACATAATTCATCGCTGATCAACAACACCTTTATCTAAAGCATTATTTTCATGTGACAGTAATATCCAGAGGAATATCAGGACCCCAGAGGTTCCTGAAATAACACTGAACAGTAACAACATGATCAATGTTATTTTCTTCAGTTTAAGGCTGTGTTGTATTCTTCACCACAACATGTCTTTCCCTTTAGTCTGCAAACAGGAACTTGAGCCCTTATTTGATGTTGGTCAATCAAAATGCATCCAGAGGCAGTGTGTCCTGAAGCTCTTGCTCATCCCACTTGAAATTATTTTAATTTACACATGTTTTGTTGTCGCTGATTAATTAAGATCTTGTAAAGATGTTAAAACAATTTTGCTCTCTTGTCATGTCATATTAATGCAATATCTGCATGTATATACTCAAGCTGTACCACTTCAGCAACAGGCAGTAGCTCATGCTGTTCCTCATCACTGGACACTATGCAGATGCAGGAACAGCAGGTCTGTCTTTTGTCATCTGAAAGCAAACAGTAGGTTTGTCACATTTAAAACATGAAACATCTGCTAACTAAAGGTAAGATAAAGCTTTAGAAATTAAATGTACAGCATGCAAATTGTTGCCTTGTTTTTGTTTTCTTTTTAAATATGTTTGCTTGTATTTTCAGAGGCTTTTCATGTTTACGGCATTTCCTGTTTTAAAGCATTTTTCCCTTGCAGGTTCTCTCAGGGATTACCTGAGATCTGGATTCTTATAGCAGCAGAGTGATACTAAGATTATAGACTAAATCTGTGATCAGTATCTGAGCTTCTGTGAAATCTGGTTGTTGTTATGTATCTCACCTGCATCGCTGTTATTAGTTTTGGCTTTTTTGTGTTCGTTCTTCACCTTCAGCTTGACTTGGGAGTCTTTTTCTATAAGATGTGTAACCAAAATCGTCTCCAGCAGACTGAGCAGCATAAGGGCAAAAATCACAATGCAGTATGTTGCTGAAAGGACGAAACAAGCAACAGTTTGTTTGTTTGTTTTTTTCTTTTGGTATCTGGTGCTTCTAAATACATGAAATACTTCACCACACTTAAGCATCATCCCTTAAGAAAGGAGTCTTTACCTATGAGTGGGGTCTTGTTGGACATGGAGGGCAGGATGTCGTTCAGGATGAGCAGCAGAACGGAGATTGCCAGCAGGACGGTGACTTTGAAGCCCAGCTTCTCCCCTCGATGGTCAGCGATGAAGAAGGAGGCGAGATCCAGGGTTAGGAAGAATAAGATGGGCAACAGGAAGTTAATGACGTGGAGGAGCGGCCTCCTCTTCATGCTGAACTGGGAAAACGGGTTCAGTGGTTAGGTTAGATTAACCTTGTGTGAAAGTTATCATATTGTGTGGGTGTAGTACTGCAGAAGTAACTTTTAAAATTGGTTATTTATTATAAATTGCTTGATAATAACTTGAAAGTTATTATCACAAGACCACTGTAGACAATTCTTCAACATTCCTGTCTTATGAATACAAGAATCTTTTGTTTCAAGAAATATTTTTCATGAAATGAAAAAATGTCTCAGTTTAGGCATTTCATTGTTTTCTATGTTCATTTTACACAATGTCCTGACTTTTTCAGAATTGGGCTTGTAGAGATGTAAATGTTTATGTGTTATGAAGGTTGGCAAATGAAAAGGAAACTTCACATGAAGTCTCTTATCTTTTGTTGTTGTTGTTTAAATGTAATTTGCCACTTATGTTTTTCATTTCTTGTATTACGTACAGTGTATATGAGGTTTTCCCACTGTCCATTCTCGAAGGTCATATTGACTTTGGAGATGGATAGTTGGAGGAATTCCCACTCTCCCTGTGTTTTCATCACTTCACGGGAAAACTGTGTGGCCCGAGAGGAGTTGGAGAAAGGAGAAAGTCGTATTTCATCTACTGTTTTGAGAAATGACAGAAGGAATTAGAGAAATGTTTCAAGCCGCTAAGAAAGCAGGAGAAAACACACTAAAACACACATCCTCCCTCACCACAGTGACTTGCAGAACCAATGGTGATGTTACATTTCTGTGTGTCGAAGGGGAACTTGTGGACATCCATCTTACAGGTGCTGACAATCTTAATGTCCTCTTCAGAAGTGATCATCCCATCATAGGCTACGGAGATGTAAGCATTCTTGGGTGAGTCGTCCATCTGAATCCTAAGACAACACACACACACACACACACACACACACACACACACACACACACACAGATTATTCTCTCTTGCAGTATGTTTGCAGAGCACCTAAACAACATGATTTTATGATACTAATTATAAACTGACTAAATTATTCTGGAGCTGCTGCTGTCACAGCAGCAGGATAATGTGTTTGTTTAAAAGTAGTATAAAAACTGCTGTGTGTACTTTAATAAAGTCTGCACACAGTGAAGCTCCTGACCTTCTGAACAAACACAGGACAGCAGCAGATATCAAGCTGTTACATTTGATGCTGAACAACTATAAAGTGCATTTTTGCAAAAAACTAAATCGCCAACATTTTCTACCAAGCTATGTTTCCCTTACCATTGATTTAATTTTTCTGCATAAATTTCCCTCTCTTTTTCAGCCTGTTTCATATTTAGTTTCCTGATTCAAATCACCTATCTCAATTTCAGTTTTTTAGGTGATCTTCGGCAATGACTATAGTATCTTTAAAGAAATTCTTTTATGGAGAATACATATAATGTAATACAGAGTGTATTGTTAACCTTGATTAGCACAGAATCCGGATAAAATTTAAAATTTATCAGCGTATCCTGCTAATACCAGGGTTGCCATATTATATTTGCTTTCAGGCATTGCTTCAAACTGCCCAAAGAAATCTCACATAAAAATAGCAAAAGTCTCAAAGACACTATTTTATGACAGCATGTCATTAGACATGTTCCATAGGTTTGATACAGAGACAGGATAAATTTAACCCACATTTCAGCAGATTAATACATAAGCACTTCATAGTGTCCTTGGAATGAAAGACCTTTCTGACATTTTTAGTTAGTCCATACATTTAACTGCTACGTTATTAGGTACAGCTTGCTAGTACCAGGTCGTACCGGCGTTTGTATTCAGAATTGCTTTAACTCTTTGCGACATAGATTCAACAAGCTCCTACAAACATTCCTCCCTAGTGATATCCATTATGATGGTCAGTTTGGATTTCAGGAGGTTGTTCTCACAGTGTCTACATGCCCATTTGAACAGATGTACTTTACAAATATGTCTAGCCAAAAACAACTTTAACTGCAAGCAGGAAAGTGTCTGTTATATCAATAAATTGGCTTAATAAATAGATAGCATCACAAAGCAGCATTGTCCATAACTTAATTAACTATATTCTTAATTACGAACCTCCATCAAAAATAAATTGGTGATGACCTAGCAAATCATAATACGGTTTTACACTTCAGACAGGTGAGCTGTCATAGTTTATTGGTTGTTATATATGATTTGTTTTAGCAGCTGCCCTCAGCAGTCCTGTTCACATTTCACTGTTAATAAAACGTGGTATTAAAGGATGGCAACCCACTAATATTTCCAATTCAGCTATGTGAAAAAAAAGTTATGACCTTTGTTTCATTGTGGTTTTCAAAGATTTAACATGGCAAAAGTATTTAATTTGCAATTTTAATTTTATCCAAAATACTGATCTCTCAGAGGTTGCTGCTTCAGGCCAGAAAACACTTTTTTTGACACACTTTGGTTTGAACAAAATGAACAGAAGTGTCTCCTTTTGAACCTGTTTGTGTTTGATTTTGTAATAATCTACACTTCATGTCCGTGTGTGTTGCAGACTCACATCTCATAAATGAAGACATCTGGTTTCCAGAGGATTTCTCTGGGAATTGTGATATGAGTAATTCCACAAAACTGATCAGGGTCCCATGAGATGCGTTCATTATTCCATATCTGCAGTAAGGTTAGATTATCAGAAAAGTCAAAGACAGTAGGTGCACAAGGTGTGTCAGTGAAAGTCTACATCAAACAGATCAAAACAACAGTTGTTGATTTAAGAAGTCCTAAAAAAACATCTATGGAACTTAACTTTATCATGAATGTCAAATTATTGTTTTTGTGGTGCGTTTTCTGTGTTTATTTATTTTAGTGTAATGTTGTTTTGAAATGTGTTGACATATATTTTTAATATAGACCCCAGAAAGATTAGCTGTGCTTTGTGTTAACCTGATGGGGATCTGAAGAAACAACAAAATAAACTCACCAGGGTTGCCCAGACAAAGGGAATAAAAGTTTGTGTTTTCTCGATCTGAAAATAAAGTGATGTCAGTAATGACCACCTTCATTGTAGCATTTAGCTCATTAATTAAACATAAATGCAGTAATGTTGCACCTACCACAGCCAGGATGGCATAGAGGATGATGTCCAGCTCTACTATGGTGGGGTGTGTGTAGTCCAGCACAGGCCGGGTCAGTTTAAACACACTGTTATCTGTGGTCAGGTTCAGATAGTCCAGAACATCCTGGTAACTGCACACTTTCTGACAGGAAGTCAGATCTACAGCAAAATAGTTGTCAGATAAATGATTTCTACAACTGAGAGATTGTAGACAGCTGCTTAGTTTGCTTCTTGTTTCTTAATCAGTTTTTTTTTTTTTGTCTGCAATGCTTTTATCATTTAATTTTCCTTGTAGTGTCAGGATACTGTTTTCAGGAAACACAAGTTTCATAACATTTTTAAATCTAGATTTAGATTACATTTAGAAATTTTAAATCTAGAATTGTTAAGATCATTTTAATAATTAAAACTGTCTATTGTCATTAAAGATCCCTATGTACACTTCTAGCCCATTAAATTACTTGTGTTTCCCTTTTTTCTTCCCTTGCTTGAATCTCAAGTTTCATCTTTCTTATTGGAAATAATAGCAATAACTTTCATTTGAACATTTTTCATTCCCTGATTTGTTCTTAATTTGTATTATGCCTTTATGAGGTATGTACAAGAAAAGCTACTGTTACAAACAATGTAAAAAGTTAAAGAATCAGAAACTTGCAGGATGGGAAGTACTCTGCTTTCTAAAAAGTCCACTAATGAAATGGAAATAACACTCCAAACAACACAAAGTCTTACCTGTTAAGATGATCAGGATGAGAAAAGCTGAATGCATCGTATATGCAGGTGTGAGAGTGTCTCTGTGTGGTTAAGTCACTTCCAGAGGAGCATGTGTCCCTGCTGTTAGAGCTGCTGTCCTTAGATTTAATCTGAGATGGGAGGGCTGGGCACAATAAATGACCTCGCTTGCTGTCTTAAATGAGAAAAACCCTCCCCTGCAGTCTGATTCTGTAATTGGCTTACAGAGGAAAGGGACATACAGTATATATGACTTTGCTTTACTTCTTGAGGCAGATGAAGATTATAGGTTTAAGGGAAGAATAACAAATAAAACTGAGGTAAAGGCAGGTGCGGGGGATTTATATGCTTTGGGAGAGAGAGAACGCAAATTTGCAGCTTGCTGGTGACACAGTCTTTGAGTTACATAAGAGATATTTCCTGTAACAGACACAAAGCTGCAAACCTCAAATGAGAAGGTAGAATTCAATTAGAGCGCAACTTGATCACCAAAACAATGTGGTAATGACATTATGAACACTGTCCCCATTTAAACCCACTTGCTCTCATTGTCTTCCAGTCTCAGTGCCCAGCTGAACATCAAACATGATGTATTATTTAGGCAAAAAGACTTTCTGTACATTTAAGTGACTTCACTCATACAGTTTAAATTCAGTCTTTTATAATTTAATAGATTTAACAGGTTGGCTGTTATCACACTGGACTTTATCTTTGCTACTAATTATTCGTTAGATTACTTATCTAAATGATCAGTTGAGTGTATGAGCTTCATTTTTGCTTCATTAATAACACAAGTATAACAGCTCTTAACTTTTAACCTCTTAACCAGTGTCTGTGGGGTTGTTACAAAAGTGTGCCAATGCAAATTAAACCTGATGCGATACAACCACTGGTTGCTGGGAAAATGTGTATTTCCCGACTGGTTGGCAGCAGTTCCTGGAGGTTGCTGGTTTTCACTGGGTGAAATCAGATGCAAAGAAGGTGCTGTACCAAAAAAGCTCGGATTGCTTTGGCTGCTAGCATTGTGACAGCTGCCTGGAGCCTTTTCAAATTTGCCTGCAAATATTCACTAACTATGAGCCAAGTGGTAGTACAACTTTAAAAAGTCCAACGAAAACTGCCAATGGAAAAGGTTCAGCTCACTAAAAACTGTGCCTCAGCCCAGCCAACATATTTAACTGACTTTTAGCAACCATTTTTATAGCAACTCCCTTTAACCTCCAGCAACTACTTGCAACTGGTTGCCGAATGTTAATTTTTTGTTTCACAACCAGCACTTATCAGATAGTTGAGAAACAATCTCTAGACCTGTGTGGTTAAGGCCTTTTTCACACATCCAAAATGGTGGACAAGTTAACATGTGGTTGGTGGACAATTGTCTGCAAAACCTCAAACGAAGTCAATGGGAAAATTAGGCTGCTTCTCCTTTGATCTATGAGCTCAGTTAACACTTTCTAATGAGCTGAGAGTCTCACTCTGTTGTTTAAAATCCTGTTTAATGCAATAATGTTCATTTTGTTCATTCAGAGTGGATAAAGCGCAAGCAAAGTGTGCTTCAGGATGGTTCTAGCTTGTGACCGAGAAGTCACAAGCTAGAACCATATGAGCATGCAGTGTCCTCGTTTTCTCAAGATGTGTTCAGTGTACTGGCAAAAAAAGCAACTGGCTTTTTTTGGAATAAACTAAAACTCAACACTTGCCTCTGTATGACTAGTGCAACCTGTTTCAAATCAAAACTGAACAGGAATTTTTGGTGTTACAATAAAGTGATGTAAGAACCATCAGTGAAGTATCAACTGATCAAATAACCTTTCTTAAGTCAACAATTTTGATTTTAAGCTTGTTTTTTACTTGTCAAAACTAATAAAACTGTGAATAACTACTGTGTGTTACTAGATAGCTATCTAGGACTAGCATTAACCGTTTAGCTCGATCCTCTCTTTTAAATATGGTCACATCTGTTTTCAAAACACCATAGAGCAAAGGGTAAAATGTCAAGCCCTAGGCTTCAGAATAGTTAGCCACAAATCAGCAGGTGACGTCACATATCTGTTTTATATAGTGCAGTATATGGTCGGGAAGGCTCCTGCACTTCTGAAAGATAAAGATATATCTGATGGGTGACTGACTACTTTTCACTTCTCAAGTGTATCAATTTATTGTTGTGTGAGTATTGTACATAAATCTGGAAACCATTCAAATAACTGTAGTTATAGATACTGAGAATATTCCCATGAGAGGACCAGGGTCGTATTTAAAGCTACAATTTTGTCAAGTGGAGACTGTGCAAAGCAATGCTGGCATTTTTCAGTTGTGTTGCTATAGACCTGGTAGTCACAGAGAAACACTGTAATGTGTCTGGATTACAACAGGACACTGTGCTAGGACTGTCTAAATTTTCTCCAGCTCAAACTACATGCCATACTGTGGTGGCAAGAAGGAGGGATTTGTGAAGAATTTTTAGCAGCTCCTGAAATTCTCTATATAGCCTAATGTAAGTCATATGGAGGACGACCATACCATATCATAGAAAGAGGACAAATCACCATGCGGACCATTAGCAATGCAAGATTTGTTTTAGTTAGGAGTGGTGGAAAAAAGTTAGCTGAAAGATACAGAAAAACCTGCTGATTTGTGTAGTTAAAAGTAAAAAGATGAAACCATATTCTTCTTCTTTTTTCTGTTTTTGGATTATTCCTTCATTTTCTTTCTTTTTTTTCAGGACAGTGACTGATGTGGATGCCACATTTGGCTGCTGTTATGCTGATTGGAAAGTACACCATCACTAAAAAAAATCCACTCACATGTATATATTTGTAAGCAGAAAAGTCAATTTTGGGCAACACAGATAAGGATAAAAGGAAGAGAATAGATGGATGGAAAAGTCAATTTTGTTGTGTGGGAATGGTTCCAATTTAGCTGTAAGAATTTTTCTTCTGGGAAAATAAAGCACACCAAAGTTCGAAAAATGACTGTAAAATAAGTGTATCAAGCGATTTTCAGTGACAGTGACCATGTTAGGAAACTCCTCAGAGAAGCAGTTCATGCGCAGAGACAAACCAAAACACAACCTAGCATTGATTAATGAATCCTTCCATTTTAACTCAACATAAAATCCCTCAAATGTCTGTTTAGTTGCAAAAACTTTATTGTCTGTTCAAAGTCTTCATTGACATTTTCACTCTAGAAAAGTGGGGTCTTGCAGATTTGGGACCCGTCCCTTTGATATCATACTGCGACTGGTGCCGTAATACAGCTTCATTAACACATTCGGACTGTGATCATGTGACTGTTTGCAGCTTGGTTATAGTAGTGCAGTAGTCTTGACCTTAACGGCCAAAAGAATAGGGTGCCAGAAACGGATATTTAACACTACAGAAGGATACGTTACTGCTTTATGTGTGTGCAGTGATCCATCATCAAGTCTACAGTAGGGTGCAGGCTGACCTAGACTAACATGCTTACTCTACTGTCGCCTCATGCACCGCAAAGTGTGTCGTCTAGGAATCAGCTAATAGTGCATTAAATGTTGATATTGTCCCTTTTCAGTTATTCGTAACGTGTGTAAACCTTTACAAATTTGTCACATATTTTCATCCACATTCTAATAAACAACACAGTGTTCTGCAACAAATTAAAACACAGAAACAGAGGTCAACAACAGGTGACATACATTAAAGTGTATCTCACGAACTAAAAGCGTCACAAACAGGAAGAAACAGGCTTGAGGGGATGATACAAACTGGGAAGCATGAAGATGAGCAAAATGCAAGCTAACAGTGTGGGCCAAGTCTTTCACTGTTTGATGCTTGTCTCACAAGAAATCCATTTACAATGGCAATGCTGAAATAATTTTTTTTTTTTTTAAAAAAGCAATAATAAACAGAATGAAACGTCTGAATATGACCGGGCAGCGCAAACTCTTTTGTCACTGTTTGAACTGCGAACAAGCATCCTAGTGCAGGAAAAAAAGGATGAGATGCAGTGTCTTTATTGCTCGGTGGTATTTGTTGATTTCAAGTTGCACTACAATAATACTGACATGCTAAGATGGAGCTGCAGATGGAGAGGGTGCCAGTGGTGTGTTTGAGTGTGTGTGTGTCAAAGTTTGTGTTTGATTCCAGTTAGGGGACATTTCAGATGTCCCGTACATTCCCCTTCTAAGAGACTATCGTCCTACATTCTGTGTGGCATCTTTTTTTTCCCCTCCAGTTCATCTCTGTTCATTTTGGCCACCATAACTTGACTCATCGACCGCCATACGAGTCCGATCACTTCTGCACTTTTGAATTGACATTCAGCACAGGTTGTTGTGTGTCAAAAGCATGGCGGAAATGAGAGGAAAACTCTGAAAAGTTGCATGCGAAGTCGAGACAGGAGCTCCCTGATGAGAGGAGAGGGGTCAGCACTTTCTAGCTCAGTAAGGTAAGGTAGTCCGGTGTCAGCTGACTTTTAGCATCAAAGCGTCCGACCACTCGTCAGGCATACAGTTTACAACAGAGAAGGAGAAATACGCTAGTAATAAATCCGATTGCCAATCACAGTAGCCCCTGACTGTTTAGCTGGTAATAGGAAGAAAGGGAAAAAAGAAGAGGAGCAGCATATATTTTTTCTAAAGATAGTGTCACAATACACAGCTCTCATTAAACCTACAGGTAATAAATAATAACGTAGCAGTAGGCTAATCATTCCCACAACAAGTTAGATCACAGACAAGAAAACAAGGAAACTCCTGTGAGGGGAAAAAAACCGCACAGACAATGGAGAGGTGCGATTCCTCTTTCCTCCTCATTCCACTCCAGAATCATCCAGGAAATTTTGAGAAAGATATGGATGTTATTCCCTGTTCGGTGAGGACAGTATCCAGCGTTGCAGCACTGTGGCAGGATTAAGAAGAGCTGACTGGATGGGTAAGTTTAGACTGGTGTGTGTTTGTGTGTGTTACACAATGAGTGGTCCGCGGCGGGGATGTTTAGGACTCTGGCCGTCCCTGCTCTCTGCCCCCTGCTCCTCCAGGTTCATGTTGCTGGTGGAGTTGTGGTGGGGGAGAGGCTCCAAAACAGGCCTGTAGCCCCCGAGGTACAACAGGTCTGAATGAGAGAAGACAAGAGAATGAGAAGATGGTTTGAATCAGTTTTTCCAGATAACTCACAGACAAACTGTAATTTTTCAGTTAAACTTTATTTGTAGAAATCAATAAACCCAAGGTACCATGCAAAAGTCTTGCACCGTCCCGCATTTCTTTATGTCCTGCTAGAAAAATGGGAAACGGGTGCAGCAATTCATTGAAACATGTAAATATATGTAGAAATGCAGTATTTAAGGCAAAAACAGAGTCTGTGCAGTTCTAATGAGCTTGAAAATTAATATTTCATATGATCACCTTTATTATTCAACACAGAACTAAATTCTCTTTGTCAGCTTTCTTGTAATTTATTTAAGTAGTCTTCATGAACAGTTCTCCAGGCTTCCAAAAAGGCAGTCAGAGCTCTTCTTTGGATGTTTGCTGTCTTTTGTTTCGGTGCCATAATGTTGATCCAACCTCTGGAGAGGCCAAATTACGACTGATAGTGTATTATTGTATGTTTTTCAATCCGGGTATGCTTTTACTGCATTGGCAGGTTGTTTGTGTTATCTTTGCCGTGCTTAAAAATGAAGATGGTGCGAATCTGATGCCTTTCAGGTGGTACTGCATGGTACTTTTCTGCATTCATAATTCCATCAATTTTAACTCTACTCTACTTTAACTCTACTCCCAACTCTACTGGCTGAAATGCAGCCCTAAACCATGACAGGTACAAGGACTAGACTGAAAGTGAGTGAAGAAAACAGCTGATGTCGAAATAAAAAAAACACTTTAGCAATAGTTCTCCAGACTTTCTCAAAGTGTTTTTAAAGACCAAGAAATGGGGGGTGGCTGAAGACTTTGGCACAACGCTGGTGACTTTTTTTTTTTTTAAACTGCAAGTTTCTGTAGTTACATTGTAATTAGACTACAACTTCTTGTTCTGTACTGTTACTAAAGATGAGGAGGGTTTGCTTCCTCCAGTACTCTAAAAACTTTAATATTAAAGCAGACTTGCTTGCTTGCTTTGCTACCACACCAGGGATGAATTCTTAATTTGTAAGTATTTCAAGATTAAAGACAAAGTGAGAGCAATTTTCAAATTCCGACTTTGAAAACTCAGTATTTGTCACAAAAATGTCACAATAAGCATTTTTCAGTACTTACAAATTTAAATCTTTCTT